>JAVJIF010020227.1:0-62932 GCA_038442645.1 Agave tequilana | reverse complement strand
GTATTGATGAACTGTGGCTTAAGCTCAAAGTTGTGTTCACCAACCGATGGAAGTTGGGCAGGATGGAAGTGATGTTCTAATGGGTAAAACTTATCCTGTAAAGATATCGGTCGATCCATAACCGAATCTGTCTTGTTTCGAACTTGGGTGGTGATGTGTTTCTAGTTAACCTAGATGAATTAGGGTGTCTTGACCACACTTGCATACACAAACACAATCACAATCAAGTTCACCAATAGTCAAGAAAAGAAAACAACCAAGCCTAGTCTAAGGTAACCTTGACCTAGACAACTCCTAACTGGTTGATTGTTCACTGGAGGTATAATGTAGACTTTGACCACAAGCTAATCAGCCAGGTCAGGGAAAGATTGGTGGGAGGTTATCCGTCAAAGACGTTCCTTAATTAAGTAACCACTAATCTTCGGGCTTTCAGCCCTTAATCCCTTTCCTAGACACTGATTTGTAGGAGTCAAGTTCCAACACTTTTCCCCCTTAGGATAATCTCCTAATGAGTTCGAAATGTCCCTAAGGCCAACGTCTATCAGATTTTACTTAGGCTTAGGTTTGTGAGTGCTTGGAATCTGATTTTTAGGACAAGGAAGGGTGATTAAATCCCCACCTTATCTTGTTATTGGGTGTTGCCCTTAAAATCAATTTGTGCAAGTGTACAAGATAAACAAGATTCACTCAAAGCGATATAAATCAACCAAGAAATGAGTCATATTCTAAATGCAATGCGTATGTACCTTGCTCCAGCACTCATCAACACTCTTCAACAGTAAATTAAATGAATTGAAAAGACTCGTGCCTAAAATGCAAACGTCTAATCAATTTTTTAAACTTTTCAACAAGTGTTTTACTGTTGGCTTAAAACAGGGATGGTGGATAGCAGAAATAGCACAAATATAACATACAAAAACTTAAATTTTTGCGAGCAATATGTCCTGCAAAAAAAAAAAAAATTTTAGTAGTCCAATGAATTTTTCAGTTTTGCAACGCAATTTCTTGAAATTCTGTTTCCTACTTTCGAGAGTAGGGGCACAGAATTTGCAAGTCTTCTCTTGCAAAGCTTGAATGCTAGATCTTGATCTTCAAGTCCCTGAAATAACACACAAAACTTGTTAGAAAATAAATACACCGTTCCCTCCCTGGTAACGGCGCCAAAAATTGATTGCTAAAAGAAAGGACAATCAAAGAGTTTAAGAGTTTACCGTGTAGCTTGTGGCTAACAGGTCGTGTCCACGAGGAGGAATGCGATGGAAGCTTTTCGGTGAATCGTTTAAAAACAAAGAATTGGTTTGTTTTTTTATGGAAAAGAGAATGGAAAGAAGAGATGATTAAAAGAGAAATTGCAACTTTTAGAAAAGTTTTGGAGAAGGTGATTTAGAAAGCTTGAAAATTGTTTTGTTGTTTATAATAATGAAGAAAATCTGGGCTCACTATCTCACTACTCAATTGTTCATTCTCTATTAAAATATTAAGTGCCTCAAAGTGATCATAGGCAAAACTTAAAGTTGATTTTTAGAAAGTTTGAAGTAAAGCACATAAGATGGTTGGAGGAGTTTAGTCTTTTCTTCAAGAAATCATTAGAATTTGAATATTAAATCATCAAGCGCGAAGAAGCAAGAATGAAGTAAAAATAATTCAAGAGATATTCATGAAAGAAATGAGAGTTTAACAATCCAAACCCATCCTCATGTGCCTTCATGAACACTTTCAAAAAGAAAGGCTTTTAAGGAAGGCATGCATATGAGTCATTGGGTCTTTTTCTTTAAAAACAGGAGAGAAGAAGAGCAAGAGAGAGTTACAATAGCGAGCCCAGAAAACCGTTTAGTTATCCATAGAAAACAATGAAGAAAGCATAGAAATAATGCAAACCATACCGTACTGCAAGTGAAGAAAACGCGGCTCGACACTTGTATTGATGTCACTTCAATCTTCAAGTACAAGCACTCAATTTCTCTCTCTCACAAGTTTTGATACTGGACTACAAAGTAAAAAACAAGATTATAACTTTTGTGTTAGCTAACAAAGAGCCTAAATCCTAAGAAAATTAACACAAATTCTAATCCTAGTCTTCGCTGCATTTTTCCTTGCTGAAACCAGTATTTATAGGCAAAAACCTAAAGGAGAGGATTCCGGG
This sequence comes from Agave tequilana, assembly GCA_038442645.1. Lineage (NCBI taxonomy): Eukaryota > Viridiplantae > Streptophyta > Magnoliopsida > Asparagales > Asparagaceae > Agave > Agave tequilana. Next base: position 60,789 of record JAVJIF010020227.1, on the reverse strand, counting down.
AAGATTGGGGGGAGCAAACGCTCCCCCAACAAACTCCAACAAGCCGCGAAAACGCGGCTAGGGCCGCATTTCCGCGGCCCTGGTGTGGCCAGGTGGCCACACCCAAAGGGGGGATCTCCTCGTTTGGTGTTTGGCTCATATCTTCTGCTGGTTTTCTTATTTCTGCTCCAAAACGTTGACGAAATAGCCTTTGATTGTGTGGCTTCAACCGCTCGATTCAGGGACGATTCTTCTCAACCTCTTGATATGCCAAGATTTTGCCCTGATTCCTTCATTTCGAAATTATTCTGAATTAATTCAGAATTTGGTGGGCTTTTGGGCTTGTTTCTCTTTTCTTTCTTTTAGCACTTGGGCCTACATTTAACAAAGAAAAAGAAGACTTATTAATAGGATTTATTAGCTAAAAAGTATGGTAAGGTGATAATGTAAATGCGATATATGTGACTAATCACTTGTGCAATACCCCAGCAACGTTTCAACGTTGCATGTTGAGTCTTTTCTCTGATATTGTAGAACAATTTTTTGAAATCTTCATGGATGAATTCTCTATCTACGAAGATTCATTCACTTAATGTCTTCACCATCTAGAACTTGTCCTCCAACATTGTGCTGAAAAATCTGATACTTAACTAGGAGAAATGCCGCTTCATGGTAAGACACAGAATTATCTTGGGTCATGAAATCTCTAAGAAAGAAATTGAAGGGGATAGATCCAAGACTGAGGTTATAGCTAAGCTTCCCATGCCCAAATGCATGAAGGATATTCAATCCTTCTTAGGACATGCTGGTTTTTACCAAATATTTTTCAAGGACTTTAGCAAGATAGCTAGACCCTTGACTAATCTTTTAGTTAAGGACGTGTCCTTCACTTTTGATGATGAATGTATAAATACTTGAGAGAAGCTTAAGAAAGAGCTTATTTTTGCACCAATCATATCTGCACTAGATTGGTCTAAGCCATTCGAAATCATGTGCGATGTTTCTGATTTCGTCATAGGCACTGTCCTAGGACAACGCATTGATAACAAGCAGCACATGATTTACTACTCTAGTTGGACTCTCAACGATGCTCAAATAAACACACTACAACGAGAAGGAATTCTTGGCAATAGTGTTTGCTTTAGAGAAAATTCGTCCCTACCTACTAGGGTTCAAAACCATAATTTTCATCGATTATTCTGCGCTAAGATACCTTATGATGCAGAAGGATGCCAAGACCCGACTTATTCATTGGATCCTCCTTCTTCAAGAATTTGATCTCGAGATTTGAGATAAGAAAGGTGTAGAAAATGTCATTGCTGACCATCTCTCGTGGATTCAAACTCCCCATGCAACAAATTGCCCATAAATGATGACTTTCTTGATGAAAAACTCTTAGCTGTCTATAGGGAACCTTAGTTTGTTGATATAGTGAATTACTTAGCCACAAACCAAACTCCATCTCATTGGTCTAAACATGATGTATATCGGTTCTTATCTCAAGCTCGGTAATTTTTTCAGAGGAACCGTATCTTTTTATCTACTGTTCTGATCAAATCATTAGGAGATGCAATTCCGATGAAGAAATAAGAGTGCTTTGTCCTTCTGTCACGATTTGCATGCAGTGGACACTTTGGTCCCCGGAAGACTGCTGAGAAGGTGCTACAAGTGAGTTTTATTGGCCCACTTTGTTCAAAAATATTTATGAATTTTGCAAGACGTGCCATAGATGCCAAATGATAGGAAGGATCTCGAAACGAGATATGATGCCCCTCAACCCAATACTAGAAATAGAACTCTTTGATGTTCGGGCATCGACTTTATTGGTCCATTTCCTAATTCATTTGGAAACCAATACATATTGGTTGCTATGGACTGTGTGTCCAAGTGAGTAGAAGCCATTCCAAGTAAAACTAATGATAACAAAGTTGTCATAAAGTTTTGAAAGAGAACATTTTCTTGCGCTTTGAAACCCCTCGTGCTATCATCAGTGATAATAATACTCACTTTTGCTATAGATCCTTTGAAACTCTTATTCGATAGTATGCTATAACTCACAAGCTGTCCACACCTTATCATCCTCAAACCAGCGGGCAGGTAGAGGTCTCCAATAGATAAATCAATCTTATTTTAGAGAAGACTGTAAACCAAAACCATAAATATTTGTCCACCAAACTTGTAGATGCCCTATGGGCCTACAGGACCGCTTTCAAAACGATTTTAGGAATGTCTCCTTATAGGTTAGTCTTTGGGAAGGCTTGCCACCTACCTGTTGAGTTAGAGCACCAGGCCTTATGGGCAATAAAGCAGCTAAATTTTGATTTGAATAAGACCAGTGACCTTCAAAAATTACAAAATTTTGAATTAGAGGAGTTGAGAAATGATACCTATGAAAATGCAAAGATAGAGAGTTAAGATTTTTCATGATAAAAATATCATAAGGAAAATATTTGTCCCTGGACAAAAAGTCTTGTTCTATAATTCTAGACTTCATCTTTTCTATGGAAGCTAAAATCAAGATGGACAGTGCCATTTGTTGTTAAATTTATGTTTCCACACAGTGCTGTAGAGATCAGTGACACCAGAATGGGAATGACTTTGAGGTAAATGGTCAATGTCTTAAAACCTTTCTTGAATGGATGCCAGTAAATGAAACGGCTATGGGTCTTTTCGACCTAATGTATTGGTAACTTACCTCTACTCTGCATTCCATTTCATGCATCTATACATTTCCTTCATACATTGGGGACAATGCATGGGATAGGTGTGGGGGAGGGTTCTAATATGATTAACATAACTTAAAATATATATATATATATATATATATATATATATATATATATATATATATAATATATAAAAAGAAAAAAAACTTTTTGAAAAAAGAAACTTATTTTTTGTAAGAAATTAAGTTAATTTTAAGGAATAGGATAATCATAATTAGGATTCCTTATACTTGGTCAAAATAAGATGACTTATTTGATTTCTAGGGTTAGGAAGAAAATTAAAAAAGGTAATTTAGTCATGATCTTTACTTTGATGAAATATACACACTATATATATATTTACACACTTAGTGTTCAAAAACAAAGATTCTAATGCCTTATATTAAAAAAAAAAAGAAGAAGAAGAAGAAGGAATATATATAATATATATAAATCCTCTGATTAAGCTGGATACTTGTGTCTCATAAAGCATAAATATTCACGCCTAAAAAGGGTACATTGTATAAATAAAAATTCTTAGTTTTGTGGCCTTCTTTGCTCGAGTGCTTAAGTCCTTAGGGTATTTTCTCTCCGGTGCCCTAAGACTGTCTGATTTGGGTGTCATCGACTAAAGGCTCGTTACATGGGCAGATTAGAAAGCCTAATAGAACTAAGGAATAATTCAACCAAAAATATAAATAAATAAAGCATAAGAGTTAAAGTTAAAGAAACCAGAGTTAAAGTTAAAGAACCCTTAGGGTAAAGCAATTGACTAGATGAGAAATACAATTTGACTCCTTACTTTGATTGATAACACGTTTTTGAACAGAGACAAAGTTTAGGAATGAAAAATTCAATTTTTCTATAACTTAAAGGTTACTTAAACTCTTACAATAATACCTCAAATATTGTCTCTCTTTTCAAAATGCTTTTCGAAAATACTAACACGTTTTCTCTTTCTTAATGGATATTGTAGGTGTAATCCTCTGAAAACCCTCACGAGACAAAACTTGTCTTCTAGGGGTAACCTAGACGTTTAACGGCTTGTTGCACATGCTCAATGCAATCGAGTGACCTGCGAAGGTGGTCTAAATAATTTCTTAGGATTAGTTTTTGATGTATTGCTTGAGGGCGAGCAAAAGATAAGTGTGGGAGTGTGATTGGTCACCTATAATGCATATATAATGTCACATTACCATAATTTTTGTCTAATATATCATGTATTTAGTCTTATATTTCTTTATAAAATGCAGGCCCATTAATAATAGAGGAGGAAGGAAATTGAGCCCAAAAGTTCGCTTTAATCTGATTTAAATCTTAATTAAAGAAGGGATAAATATTCAGGAGGATAGAGACGATCTCAACTAAAGATCAATGGAATCAAGGAAGATAAAGCCAGTTGAAAAACCAATTAAAACAGATCTTTACAAATTAATTGATTAAAGCCGAAAATCAAAGGAGGTTTCGTTAAATCCAGGACCAAAATATGAAAATCCAGCTAGAGATAAAAGAAGATTATGAAATCAGAGATCTGCACCACCTAGGTGTGGCCACCTGGCCACACCCAGGTCACTGAAAAGCCGCGTTTTCGCGGCTATCTCTTAGAGGTAAGGAGAGCGTTTTCTCCCCTTATCTCCTTACTTCTCTCCCCTCTGGTTTTTTGCCCATAAAAGGCAGGAAGTTTACTGAAGAAGGACCGAAGATTAGTTTAAGTTTTTTTTTTTTAAGATTTAGGATCATTGTTAGATAGTTAATGAGAAGCTATACCTCAGTTTTTAATTTGTAGTTCAATCCAGAGACAAGTGAGAGATAGAGAGGAAAAGAATGATTGTAGTCTGAAGTTGAAATGACATCAATAAAGAATCAAGACTTCTCTTCTTCTCCAATTCACGGGTATGTTTCATTCCATTTACATGTCTTATTTTATATCAATTTTAGCTAAATTTGTTTTTTGAGCTTACTATCATCTCTCCTCGATCCCTCTTGTTTGAATGATTTTTGTGCAAAGAACACAATAGAATCATATGAATGTTTTAAACTAAGCCTTGCTTCTTTGCAAGTATTCATGAAGGCACATGAGGATGGGTTTGAATTTCAAAAAATTTTGTTTTTAAAACATCACTTGAACTTATTTTTATTTCATACTGAGAGACAACTTGATGATTTAACATTCAATTCAAGATACATTCTTAAAAAATGAGTTAACTTTTCCAAACAATCTTATTTGCCTTACTTAAGACTTTCAAAATTCAAGCTTAAGTTTTTGCCTATAATCAAGTTGAGGCACTTAGATTTTTAAGAGAAGAATATATCGTTGAGTAGTAAGATAGTGAGCCGAGATCTTTTTTTCATATATTAAAACAAACAACCAATCACTTTTCAAGCCTTTTAATGATCATTTTTTCCAAAACTTTTCTATGTTTAAGTTTTCTTTTAATCATCTTTACTTTCCACTCTCTTTTCAACTAAAAAAACGCCGACACCACCTTTACCTTTGAAACAATACATCGAAACACTTTCATCACATTCCTCCTCGTGGACACGACCCATTGGCCCAAAGCTACACGGTAATTCTCACTGCTTTTCTTGCAATCAGGAGGCAGATGAGAATCCCCAGTCAGAGGAACTAGACTCTGGCAACGAAGCTGATGTCGAGTCAGAGGTAGAAGAAGAATGTCTTTGGGAGCTGAATTCACTTGTAACGAGCATTAATAAGCTCGATGTCAATAACACCGCCAATGATGTAGGTGAGTGGTATATTAATGAAGAGTTAGATTTGGCTTATTTTTCTGTGTTTGCTTCTGATTTTGTGCCTTCAGATACTAGTACCGATATAGATGATGGCCCTGGTCGGCAATAGATGCCCTGACATCATTGCATGTTCCAGTGAGATCATCTCTCATGGCATATCAAAGTGTCAGTGATGCGCAAGGATCCTTCTTCGAGGTTCCAGCAAGATGCAAAGGTTAAAAACCGATCCTTTTTGGAAGAGTCGAGTCCAAACCAACGATTTTCAAAGACTCGGAAAGCGAGATTGAACTCCCTTAGTTCTCTCATTATGAGCCAAATATACTCAGGATGATGGAGAACATGGGGTATGACCTAACAAGTGGCCTTGGCTTGAACTTCGACAAAGAGAGACGAACATTGCTTCGATCCTTCGTTCCAAAGGGAAAGCCCCTGATTATTATCACCAGACTCATAGGGGATTGGGCTATTTGTCAATTCCAATCCCGTCAGCTTCTAAATCTAAAGAGTCAATCTAACATAATCACTCGTCAGGCACATCATCGTAGGAGTCAGATGTTAGTGTCGGCAACATCTTTAAAAGCATTCAGTAAACATAGTTTCAACAAGCGACCCGAAAAATGGAGATGAAGAAATGATCCAGTCAGATACAGATTCTTTGATCAAGCATCTAAATACTCTCTGAGATATTCTCTTTGAATAACATGAACCACCCACAGAGGATAAGGTAACCCAGGTTAATGTAGGAGATGAAGCCAATCCTAAGCCCTTTCGCTTATAATGTAGGAGATGAAGCCAATCCTAAGCCCATCTTCACAAGCGAAAGCTTAGCACCTCTCGAGAAGGAAATCTAATATCTCTCGTGCGAGAGTATATAGATGTCTTCGCTTGAAACTACGAGGATATGCCTAGGCTTGATCCTCATGTGGCTATGCATCGCCTCAACATCAATTCGGAAGCAAAGCCCATCAAGCAGCAGCGACAGTTTTGTCCAGAGATAATGGAGGTGATTGAACCAGAAGTTAAAAAGATAACAGACTCCGGTTTCATCAGGGAAGAACAACACCCTGATTAGGTAGCCAATATCATCCCCGTTACTAAAAAGAATGAGAAGATCTAGGTTTGCATTGATTTTTGTGATCTAAATGAGGTGTGTTCTAAAGATGAGTTCCCCCTTCTAATCATGGATGTCATGATCGACAACACAGGTAGGTACAAATGGATGTCTTTCATAAATGGATTCTCGGGATACAATTAAATTAATATGTATCTTGACGATGAGAAGCATACATCTTTTAGGACACCATTAGGGGTGTATTGCTATACTGTGATGCCATTCAGATTGAAGAATGCGGGGGCGACATACTAGAGAGCTATGAATATAATTTTTCACGAGCATATATGCAAAATTGTGGAATGTTACGTAGACGATATTGCAGTAAAAGCCGTGCCAAAGACGATCACATAGCACATGTGGAGACAGTATTTAATATTATGTAGGTGCTTCAATTGAAGATGAATCCCATCAAATCCTTCATGGGGGTAGCCAGCGGTAAATTCCTCAAGTTTGTTGTAACATCCAAAGGAATCCACCTCGACCCAGAGAAAGTCTGCACCATCTAAGAAATGCAACCTCCAAGAAATCTTAGAGAGCATAGAGGATTGCAAGGGCGACTAGAATATATCGGAGGTTTATCTCAAATCTCTCAGGACGATGCCAACCCTTCACCAAATTGATGAAGAAGGGTCTCATTCATCTGGGATGATGCTTGCCAACAAGCGTTTGAGAAAATCAAGCGGCACCTCACACAAACACAAGTACCTACAACTCCAGTGTCAGAAAAACCTTTCCTAATATACGTTCAATTATGGATCATTCTCTAGGGGCTTTATTAGCACAAAATAATGATCATGGACATGAGCAAACAATCTATTACCTGAGTAGAACCATGATTAGAGCTGAACATCGATACAACCCGATCGAAAAGGAATGCTTGGCGTTGATGTTCGCTGTCCAAAAGATGTGACACTACTTGGTGGACTAAACCATATACATCATATCAAAAGTCAATCCTTTAAGATTGCTTATGATGAAGCCATCATCGTTGAATAGTCACTGAGCAAAATGGGATATATTGCTATCTCAATATGAGATGCAATTTCTACCACAAAAAGCTGTGAAGGGACAGGCAGTGGTAGACTTTTTGGCTGAACATCCAGATCCGAGAATGACCAAACTTTATGAAGATCTCCCAGATGAGGTCGCTGAAGCTTGCATGCCCCAGATGGCTTTCGAAGAACAAGTGTGGCAACTTTTCTTCGGTGGTGCATCAAGAACGAGTCCTCGAGAAAATATCGTAGCGGGAGTGGGGTGGTACTGTCTCTCCACAGAACTACATAATCCCTCGTGCATTCTCATTAATTGAGCTATATTCCAACAATGTAGCAAAATACAATGCTCTCTTGATCGAGATTCAAATCGCCGATGAGATTAGCATAAAAAATCTCAAAGCATACGGTGATTCAAAGCTCATCATTAACCAGGTTCGTGTGGAGTACAAAGTCGGACATGAAGACTTAGTACCCTATCACAACGCAACCATCCACATGGCAGAGGTTCATAAATTTCTACATCGACCATATACCTCATTAGCAAAATGCGCATGCAGATGCACTGGCGTCCCTCACTGCTTTCTTGGCTCTTCCAGCCTGGGCGATAGATAAAGTACTCGTCTATAGTCATGACTTGTACTGTCCGAAGCTTGTCCTTGAAGATGATCAAACTCAACCAAGAGACCTTCAAATCAAAGAAGCTCTGGAGACTTCAGCAAAGCCAAAGCTGAGGGATTGGTGATTTCAATACATCGATTATGCCTTGTACAGTATACTGTCCGATGACCCTAAAGAGGCGGCTGCCATTAGAAGGAAAGCCCTAGATTCTACTACAACATGAATACAAGAACACTGCATCGCCGATCGCATGATAGAATCCTCCTCTGCTGCCTATCACATAAAGAGGCACATGAAGCACTCAAAGAGGCTAATGACGGTATGTGTGGAGCTTACAAACCTGGTCCAAAGCTTGGAGATCAACTTCAAAGTCTGGGATATTATCGGCCAAAGATGATACCTGACGCCATCGCTTACGCTAAACGATGCCACATCTGTCAGATCCATGGCGACTTCATTCATCAGGCACCAGGACATCTTCGTCCTATGACTTCTTCCTGGTCATTCGAGATGTGGGGGAATAGACGTGGTTGGTCCTATCAACCCCCCTTCATCCAAAGGGCATCGGTTTATCTTAACTATAACCGATTACTTCTCCAAATGGGCAGAGGTAGTCCCTCTAAAAGAGTTGAAGACATCTGACTTGATCAAATTTATCAAACATCATGTGATCTATGGCTTTGGCATGCCATGACAGATCGTCTACGATAACGGACCTCAGTTCATCAACCAAACATTTTAGAGATTCTGTAACAAGTTCAGAATCTAAAGTATGTCTTCAACGGCCTATTACCTAGCCGCTAATAGTCTTGCAAAAGCTTTTAACAAAACTATTGGGAAGCTTCTCAAGAAGTTCATCTCAAAAAGTCAACACGACTGGGACGATAGGTGAATGCTTGTGGGCCAATCGCACAACAGTGAGAACCCCGACAAAAACTACACCATTCTCTTGGTATACGAGTGTGAAACCGTACTCCCACTAGAAATCCATATTCCATCTCTGTGCATTGCATTGACAATAGAGATGATAGATGAGGAGAAGCATCGACTGCGACTCTAGGAGCTGGAAGATTTGGATGATAAACGCCTACAAGCTCAACAGCAAATTGAGCTTTACCAAGCTCGAATTCCAGAGCCTTCAACAAGAAAGTTAAGGAGCGGACTTTCAAGAAAGACGACCTCGTCTTGGCTATCAGAAGACCCATGGTAATGACACATAAGACAAAAGAAAAATTCCAACCCAAGTAGAAAGGACCATTTGTGGTAGAGTCAGTCTACTCAAATGGAGCATATTGCCTGATAAATCTAGAAGACAATATAATTATGATGCCGATTAATGGCAAATTCTTGAAGAAATATTATCCTTGATCATGATTAACATTAAACCTCTGATCATTGGGTTAAGTATGTATGACGCTTGTATCAAATGTGTTGCCCTATGATGGAATTCTCGATTAACAGCTATGTTCTTCCCAACACGAGCATGATGCAACCAGCGCCAACGATCAGGTATCGCCGGAGTTCTCATCAGCACATAAGAAGCTAGTTAAGAGGAATGGTCAGGTGAACAGTACAGGGGAACATGATCCAATCCTCGATAGAATTGAGTTGATGAAGGCAAACTAACTGAGTATTAGTTTTATCACTCTTCTTTAGAAGCTATCAAAATCCGACGCCTTTGACGGCTAAGGATAGAAGAAAATGTTGGCTTTTAAGTCCAACATAAGTCCTCGATAACTCATCGTGTTGAAGAAAATAGCATGGCTAGTCCAACTCAAACTGTAGTTAGTAAAGGTACACCAAATCCATTGACAGCTGAGGGTCTGCTAAAAAACTTAAGGGACTTGGTCCTGCCTTTCGCTCCAAAATTCCTTACCAATTCCCTTTCACGGAATGGTAGGACCACCAAAATACTCGTGTCCATTTTCCTGGCAAAATAAGCACAGACTTGTCATATTAACAGTAAACCTCTGACAGGTCATTTTTTAATCTCCAATACACCTCTAACAATTTATTCTATTTCCCCACCAAAGTCTCCTATCAATTCCCTTCCATGTAATGGTAGGCCCATAGACTCAAATACTGTTATGTTAACATCACAGCTCTAACAGTGAAAAATTTTCATTGCTCCTCAGCGAATATGAACTTCTACTTGATGGCTCCCTTACATAGAGTCACAAGTTTTCAAAATTGTCAAGTTGACGCTATACCTCTGACAATCCAAACTTCACTTGTCAATTCTCCTCAATAGAATGGCAAGTCCTCAAAATCACTCATATCGCAAATTAACTTTTTTCATGTTAACATTACACCTCTGACAAATTATTATTAAGCTTAATATTACACCTCTAACAGTGATCAAGTTGCTGCCAAGTTCAATATTAAATCTCTGACAGTTACTTTTATCAGGCTTTCATATAGAAGCTAAGACAAGCGATGCTAAGTTTAGCATCACACCTCCACTATCTAGTTCATTATTAAGTTCAACAATACACCTATGATAATGACTTTCCCTCGAACTTCTGTATCGAAGTCAAGATGACCAATGCTAAATTCAAAATTACACCTCTAGCATTACCCTCACTATTAAGTTTAACACCACACCTATGCCAGTGGTATCTTCAGTTTTCCCAACGAAATTGAAATTCCTGTGGAGCTAGGTTAACAGTACAACTCTAGCCCACATCCTTGTCAAGTTAATATCATATCTCTGACAAGATTCAATCCAATCTGTTAAATTAATATCACACCTCTGACAGTAAAGAAATACTTAGATCCGCGATAGGTCTAGTCTTACTTGTCATTCTCGTCAATAAAATGACAAGTCCACTTAAAATCACTGTTAGATTGATATCACACCTTTAACAGTGTTCTTTCTACTCCCCGACTGAGTCTTAATTACGTTAATACTAAACCTCTAATGATAGACTCAATCACAATCCCATGCGGAGTAAAAACTTCACTTGTCATTCTCATCCATAGAATGACAAGTCCACAGAAACTATTTCACTCTTGTCAAGTTAATATCACACCTCTGACAGTAATTTTTTTAATTCCTTAAATTAAAATTTTCAACTTTGAGTTGCTAAGTTAAAATATCACAACCCTACCAAATCGAAGATAATCACTTGTCTGATTTCAATGCAAAAAGAAAATCAAGGCAAACAAGAAGACAGAAAAAAGTGTCACTTTTATGATATTCAAAAATATAAAGTGATACAAAACGCTCTCTTATCCAATAAGATTGGGTATTACAATAAAGGAGTACAAAGAAGTCCATCTTGCTCAGTAAAAGGTTACACTCACTCCTTGAAATAATGAAGATACACAAAGTTCGTCTTCTTGACTGTGGCCGGGACAGTAGATAGACTTCTTCTCCTCTTGAGAATAATAGTGTTTCTCAAGGTTCAAATGCAAAGGAGCATTCTGATTTCACCCAACTAACTGGTTCAAAGATCTTCACAAGGCCATAATCTTTTGCTTAATGAGAAGCTCCGCCACCAGAAAGTTATCCAATGAGCATGGGTTTTTCATCACTGTCAATTCTTTAAACAAGATTGGTGAAGGGAGGATCCGAGACCTTACTTGTGACATCCTCGTGACCTTCAACTGCACCATGCTCATTGTGATTAGGGAGGATCTGAGACCTTACTGGTGCATCATGTCTAATAATGTCTTGATGTGTATCAAGAACCGCACAGATCTTCCTCACCCTTGGACAGAAGTTCTGACTTCTCAAGTGGTCACCAATCGAACGAACTAGTCATTTCATGTCTTTTTAAATGGGCGCAGCAAATACACTGGAACCAGCACCATCGATATGTCAAAGACCTGCAAGAAGGAAAAATCTCGAGGTTTAAATTTCTGCAAAGACAGAAAACATGAATTCAGAAGCACCAACGCGGGTCTTAAGTTATGAACTCCAGACGAGAACCTCGCATTTAAAGTTTCAAGACACAAAGTTTACCATGCTCTACAAAGATAGAAATATGGACCTGAATGCACAGCCCAACATTAGACTCGCGTCTGATGATTTAAATGCGGGCATATATTAAAGGCTCGGACTTGGGCCTTAAAATTTCTAAGTCGTGAACTCCAAACGCAGGTAATATAGACCCACGTCTAAGACTTCGAGACGCAGAGTTCGCCACACTCGCGCCTAAGACCTCAAAAGAGCGTCAAGGCTTTTAAGACATAGAGTTCACAACACTCTCGTCTAAAGATCTCAAATGAGCAGACACAAGTCTTAAAATTTTCTAAGTCATGAACTGTAGACGCGAGTCTCATATGCAAAACCCGCTTTTAAGGCCTCAAAACGCGGAGTTCACCATGCTCGCGTCTGAAGAACTTGGGATTCAAAAATTTACAAGCTCACATTTCATCAAGTTAACGTGAAGATCGCATTTGCAGAGCATGGACGCATGGATCTCAAGTCAACTAGCTAAACTTCAAGAAAGAAATTTCAAAAGTTTCAGGAAGAGATCAAGAGATAGTCCCTTTATAATCAGTGATGACAGAGCCACAAGGAAACAAAGTCTTATGATGACAAGGGCTATTTCCTATCTAAAGAAGAGTTCTTTAGAGGGAGGACATCATCCATCAAGACACAGCCATGAAAGCACCAGAGGGGATGCTTTTTAATTTTGAAATCACTTAATAGTGATAATCTTTGAAAAAGATTGCAAGAAAGCATCATAGCTTTGGGTTCGTTCAAAGAAATCTGAAAGTTCTTCAGGATGCAGGCTCAGAGAAGAAGACTGTCTAAGAACCCTAAAGGTTCATCAGAGCACCGCCAATAAAGGAAAAACAGTCATTCATTAGAGCACGCCCATAAAGGAAAAACAGTCAAGATGAATGACTGTTAAGAGGCTCATAGCCTATTTATAGGCTCACTAATGGCCATTAATTAATGGCATAAAAATTAAAACTGTTCTTAAAGGCCAATTAATAGCCTTAATTCGTGACGCGAATCTCAAATTCAGTCTGTGTAAGATACGTGGATTTTTGTCCCGGGAAATCCCAACGACACGCATCCCCAGCCGTCAATGCCAGTTCTGCCTCAAAAGATCCAGCGAGAACTTCACGCATAAAGAGTCATGTCATCCCAGCGATGTCTCCATAACTGAAAGTGGCGCTTCAAGGGCCGCGTTTTGAAGTCTGCGTTCCTTCACAAATCGAAGGCTGTGTCACCTCCATCAAGTTGAAGGGTGCATTTTTTCAACAAAATGAAGACAACATCTCTTCAGTATTCTCTAGATCGCATCTTGGCAAAACAAGAGAACTACGTCTCTGTTCCAAACAAGAGTTGCGTCTCTTACTTTGAATCAAGTTCGTGTTTGTAACGCTCAGAGCCGCTTTTCTACATCAAGTGAAAGGTGCATCTTCACTTTGAAGGAAACTCGTGCCTTGGCAAAACAAGAGAGTTGCGTCTCTATTCCAAGTGAGAGCTGCATCTTCACTTCGATGTTCGCATCTCTCCAACGAATGAGAGTCGCGTTTCTACTTCAGACGAGGTCTGCGTCTTTAAGGCAATACGACCTTTGCGTTTACAGGACCGGTGTTTAGTCTCTGCTTCTGTAATCAGTTCAACAGTACATTGTCAAAAGCATTTCGCAATCTCCCCCAGTTCAATGGTACACCGACAACCAGCTTAGAGTACAGATGAGATCCGGACTGCGTATCTGGACACTCACGACAAGTAACCAATAAGGTGTCAAACTTGGTTATACTCAAATTGATTGACTTTTCTTACATTACAAATAACCAATATGAGTCTCTCTACCTCAAGGATGTTGTTGGGCTCAACGTGTGATAAGGCCACAAATATCTAGAAGTTTGGAGCGAGTAGTTACCCCTTAGATACATCACCTAAGATGATGTCTTTGAGATGACTTATTGCGTATCTCCAATCCTTTGAAAGTAGTTGAGTTGGATCCACTTCAACATCTTGAGCATCACCATGTTCATCATCCTTTGACTTGACATTTTCTTGCGATGGTGAGTCCTTCAAAGAAATTTTCTCCATGTTTTCACTTAAAAAATTAATCTCTACAATATTCTTCACAAGAGTATTAGATTCCTCAAATTGAAAACATTGGAAGCATGAATTCTATCATAACACACTTGATCATGTGACATTTTCAGCCACAATAGGTGCATGTATACACCTTGGCGTATAAAAATGCATGATGTGCGTATGTTGAGCATGTGTAGAATGGATGTGTAGTATGGTTTGCATGATGTGCTTGTAGTTGTGGTGTGGTGTGAGCATTATGATATGTGTGTGAAACATGATGTTTTCTTTGAGTTTGCCTCTTTGGAAACATAACCTCTAATCTAGCCTTATCAAACTCACATTTCTTTAAAATATTTGACAAAATATTTTTTTTAGTTTTCATCTAAGAAATCTCATTCTTATCAAAACAAGAAAATTGAGCACTGCATGAAATCTTGTAAGCATCAAAATCTTTTTGAGTATTTTCAAGAGAAATAGATAACCTTTCCTTTTCTTTTAAAATAACACGTAATTAAAAAATCTCATTTTCTTTCTTTGTTTTCAAATATTTATTCTCGAGAGAATCATACTTGATAGAAAGCTCTTCAAAGGCTTCTCCTAATTCATCCATGGTCAAATCAAAATCTTCTAGATAGGGTCTAGATATACCTTAGGTGTGTTTTCATGAGCCATGAAACACATTTGCCGTGTCCACTTCCTCTTCGAATTCACTTTCTGAATCCCATGTGACTTTCAAGGCTTTATTCTTGTATGTCTTCTTAGAGGTAGAAGGCTTGTTCTTGGTCTCCGAGCATTTGGCAATGACATGACTTCGCTCTCGATAATTGTAGAAAACTATCTTCCTTTCCTCTTTCCCTTACCATCTTCTTCTACTTTTAAACTTTGCTTTGTTGTACATCCTGCTTATATTCTTCACTAGGAGGAAAAGGTCTTCATCATCTTATGCTTTTTCATCTTCGTCGAAAATGATAGGTGTAGATTTGAAGGGAAGAATCTTCTTCTTTTGAGGCGCCTTATCTTCTGTAACTTTTTTTCCCATCTCATGGGTCTTAAGGTTGGCAATAAGACCAATGAGCTCCATCTCTTCTTTGTCATTCAGCTTCTTCAATGTAGTTGCCTTGACTTCTTATGAAGTTGAAAGCGCCCAGATGAACTTCCTCACCTTTTGGTCTTGTCAATTTCATCACCTAAGAAAGCAAGACCATTTTTTATTTTAGTAAATTTGGTAACCATGTCATCAATAGATTCATTCTCATTCATTGAAAAATTCTCATGTTGGGAACATAGGAGATCTATCTTAGCTCTATTGACTTATGATGTCCCTTCATTAGAATAATTAAATGTGATCAGATCTCAATGGCGGATTTGCAATGAATAACCCTAGCAATATCATCATCATTTAATGCTTGAAGTAAGGCATATTGTGACTTAGCGTTAACGTCAAACTCCTTTGTGGCAATATTGGACCAAGTGTCCTCATCACCATCAGGTACACTAATTGGTTTGGTCACCGTCTTTGCAACTCGACTTCTAAAAGATTGCAAAAATACAGTCATCTTAACTTTCCACATGGGAAAGTTAAAACTATCAAAACTGGGAGGGGACAAGATACTATTGGCCATGGATGCAAGTGTGTGTGACAATCAAGTAATGCAAATGAATGATTAGCAAAAGGATTCTCTGTTAAGGTGGTTAAACTAAAATCTAGAGTCCAAGGCTCTGATACTAATTGAAAATCACCTAGAGGGGGTGAATAGGTGATAACTCTAATCTAATGCAGAATATAATAATATAAAGAAAATAATCCAAATAGTCAACTCAAAATAAGAAGTGAAGCCGGATTCCCAATTAAGGGCTTTAGAACTTCTCCTCTTAATTTCTCTAGATAAGAGTTGAGGTGCATAATTGTCTTCTTATTTATAAGAGGAAAAAATCGATAATCAAGCAATGAAGTAACACAAATACAATATGATGGAAATAATGAAAATAGCAAGTATGAGCACAAGTAGAGCAATATAGAATAGAAACAAGAATAAGAGATAAGGTAATCGCAAACATAAGTCGTTTATTTGGAGGTTCGAGCAACTTGCTCTTTGTCCCCGCCTTCACCGCGTGAAGGATTTCACTATCCACTAAAGATCACTACAAAGGTACAATAATTACAAGGTCTACTCAAGACCTGGGCACAACTCTAACTCTCAATCTTCTACACAAGAGGTAGCACTAAGTCAATTGTGGTTCACAAGCTCTTGGCAACCACTAAGGTCATAAACTCTCTCTTTACAACTTTTAAGATTTTGAGTAGAGAAGCTCAAAGAAGTTTGTGAGAGAAAAATTCAGTAAAGAAAGTAATCTTTAAGAACTGAAAACTTCAGAGAATGATTGAGAATTGAAAGCACTTTTTATTGAAAATCTTGAGAATAAAAACGTGATTTTTCTTGAATGCTATATCTCAAAAACTGGAATAAACTTATTAAAAAACTTCTTAGCACTCCTTCTCATATGACTCAACATATAGGCAATAGATAAATACAGTTAGAAGAGTTTTCTGGCCTTAACCCAGGGTGATTATGCCAAAAGAAGGAAAAGATAGTTGTTATCAGAAAGTTGACAGATTTAAAAAACTATAGCCGTTATTGTAGCAGAATCGTGCAATCGATTGACCGATGGCTAGTCAAAACTATCTGTTGAAGGCTATCAGTCGACCGGGCGGTTAGCAGAAAAATTCAATAAGTCCTGACAAGACTTCAGTCAACCGGTCGTCGATCGATGGGCTAAACAATACCAACGGTCCAAAGACTCGATCGATCATTCTAATGTCTTAACAGCAATGTATCAGTTTGCATATTCGGTCGATCGCTCAGTCGATCAGTTAGTGTCCAAGACACTGTGCCCAACTAGTGGTCGACGGGCGGTCGACAAGCCAAGCTTAGAAAACAAAGAATACATAGTTTTTGAAGTTATACCCATTTTTGAATAAATAATATAAGTATAAAAAATGTTTTAGCAACATATGGGTTGTAAGAAACATGTATATAGTTGGTTTAAAAATTATAGGAAAAATATGGAAAATGTATCAATAACCAAGTTATGAAAAACAAGCTTAAACACTAAAATGAAAAACCTTATTTTTGAAATATATATATCTATGTAGTTCTTCTTTGAGCATCAATTCAACACCAAAAGTTAACTAAGATCTTACAAAGAGTTACACAAACTTATCGTCTTCATCAAAGAGGGCTTCTCCAATTTTGATCATTTATGCTTGAATCCCTTCCTTGACTCAACTTGATCTCCTCAAACCATCCTTATGAGGAAGATTAAACATCTTCCAAACTCTTGATCCCTGAAAACTTATAAACACTAGAACTTGATTAGTACCTTATAACTTCAAGTGGTTTGTAATCATCAAAATGAAACTAGGGAGTGTACCCCTGGGCCAATAAGAACATATACGTATTTACTTGGAAGGGTAAGAGAGTCGCCATGAGAGCAATTCCATCGATGACAAAATCTACAAAGAAAAGAGTGCCTTCACCTCTATCCCGATACAATCAAAGTGATGGAACTCGGGGGCGAGTTCTTTTGAAGAGGGAGAGACTGATGTAGAAGACCAAATAATAAGGCAAGACAAATAACAGGCCAAATAACTTAACCTATCGACAACCCTTCTTTTGAACTGTCGACAGGCTTTTCCCCAAAGTCGGGGCTTATCAGTTTTCTCCTTGGTTGTCGACCACACCTTTCAGCTCTCGGCATCCCAATTACGTAATAGAGTATCTGAGTTTGATTAGGATTTTATTTTGGGGTTCAAATTTGGATTCCGATAGATTCTATACATTCTTTATTTTTGAACTTTCTTTCTTTATTTTGAATTTTCTTTTCGTAGATAGAATAGTATTTATTATAAGCCTATAAATAGGCCTATTGTACTCTTTATTTTTATCATCCAACTATATTAATGAACTTTTGATTTTTTTCTCATATTTGCTCATAGATTCAAGTTGTTCCTTTTGGCTCGTGGGTTCGGGTCGTTCTGGATTCAAGTAGTTACCCTTACCTAGAGATCTTTTCAGGGTTCATCAGCGCTAGAATGAGATCTAGCCCACGTCGATTGTCTTCTTCGCTTCCTTATCTGCGTCAAGATAAGCTTCAGTGGACTCAAAAGAATAGAAGCCTAAATTCATATTCATATGCATTTATTCCATCTAATCCAAGGTACGAGGAGAATATGATACCCTACCTGATGGTCAATTCATATCCATATGGCATTATGATGTTAACGCTATCCACAAAAGTAAAGAGAACATTTATTTGTTTCTTTGGAAGGGTAAAAGAATTGCAATGAGGCCAATGTCACCTACCCCAAAGCCTACAAAGAAGAGGAGCCTAAATTTATATCCATATACAATCGAGGCGAGTCTTCAGTGGACTCAAAGGAAATAAAGCAAGGATTTGATTTATTAGTTAAGGAAGAACTTACTCTACCTGCTGAAATTCATGAGAAGGTGGGACCATCATTGGAAGATTTCGACGAAGTTGAGCATGACAAGCTTCTGAAAATATTACCACCCATAAAAGATAATCAACATCATGGTACATCTATTCTTCATGGTTTTGAGGATCTTTTCATGCAGATGGAGAGTGCTAGAGATGAAAACTTTAATTTCTTCAAGTTCATATCACTTACTATCAGCATGTGGGCGTAATATGTTTCTCAAGGTATACCAAATTTCATATCTAATCGTACTTTAAAAGATCTTCTTCCTGGAAGTGAATCAATGACTTATGGGAGTATGGTGTATCTGTATGGTTGGATGGTGGAGGAGCACCAACCAACTAGCATTGATTATCAACCGTTCTGAGTGTTGGGATTTTGGGTCGAACAAATAGTCCCACATCGGCTAGACATGCGGATGGTCTTGGGTTTATAAGGATTTGGGCAACTCCACCTAACAGACTAGTCTTTTTGGATGGTGCCCGAGTCCTTCAAGTGGTATCAGAGCTTCCCAGGTTTCGCTTGGGATTTTTCTGGAGATTCGGAGGGCTTCGGGATCTGATTCGGTGGAGATCGTGTGTCGATCTCATATCAGAGGTATTCGTGTTCGTGGGATCGTGTGTCGATCTCAGGAGGACGCAAGGAGTGCTCAAGAAATCTTTTTTGGAGTAGATCCGGTGAGAAACTCAATCTAGGGTTTCAGGAAAAAGGTAAAAATTCAATTTTATCGAAGTAGTGATCTATTTCCAGTTGGTTGTTTTTTCCGCATAGATAGAGGATCAAGTAATCTAGATGGCAGAAGAAATTGCTTCGATTAAGACCATGAATCCTCATCTGAGGATTGATGTAGTTAAGTTTAATGGCACAAATAATTTTGGGATGTGGAGATGTGAGGTTATGGATGCCCTGAATACATCGAACCTCGAGGATACTCTCCTTCTGGAGAAGAAGAGGAGCACGACCACTGATGAAGAGTGGGCAAAGATGAACAGGTCAGCGTGTGGGTTGATTCGTTCATGTTTAACGTAAGACATAAAATATCTTGCGCAATATGAGACGTCGGCGAAGCATCTGTGGGAAACCCTTGAGAAGAAATATCTGACGAAGAGTGTTGAGTCAAGATTGCAGCTTAAGAGTAAGTTATACCGGTTTCAGATGAAGAAGGGGAGCACAGTGAATGAGCACATCAACCGATACACGAAGCTTCTTATAGATTTGGTGAACGTGGATGTCATGGTAGACGAGGAAGACAAGGCGATCATCTTCCTGAACTCACTCCCAGAGGAGGAGTATGAGACATTCACTCTGACCTTTATCAATGGTAGGCAGACTCTAGACTACCATGAAGTGTCGTCTGCACTGACAAGTTATGAGACGAGGAGAAAGGAGAGACATCTTTCTCAGTCAAGCTCATCGACGGAGGCATTGGAAGTAAGAGGCAGGGGTTCATCAAGGAAGGGCAAGGAGGTTAGAGTAAGACCAAAGTCCAGGCCAGGGTTTAGGGATCTCAAAAGGAATCAGTGTGCTTTCTGCAGAGAAATAGGGCACTGGAAGGTGGACTGTCCGAAGTTCAAGGGGAAGAAGAAGGAAGCAAAGTCTGAGGTAAATCTAGCAAAGGTGGTTAACACTCCTAGCAGAAATCACAGGCAGATGGATCAGACTCAGATTCGTTGGTGTTCTCATTTTCAGTTACTACTCCCATCATAGGCTACTCAGGTGAAAATGAGTGGATCATGGATACAGGTGCTACATACCATGTATGCCCTAATCGGGACTGGTTTACCAGTTTTGAGAAGCTGGAGGGGTGTTCAGTCGTCATGGGCGATGATCATCCGTGCATCATGGAGGGTGTTGGTACAATTCCAATCAGAATGTTTGATGAGATGGTGAGGGAGCTGAAGGAAGTGAGGTATGTACCTCAGTTGAAGAGAAACCTGATTTCCGTAGGAGCTTTGGAGTCATTGGGCCTTGGGGTGTCTATTAAAGAAGGAGTCCTTAGAATGACAAAAGGTTCGATGGTGGTGTTGAAGGCCGATCGCTAGAACAACCTATACTACTTGAAGGGTAGTACGGTGACAGGGTAAGTGGCGGCTTCTACCAGTCCAGAGGAAGATTCAACCAGGCTGTGGCACATGAGGCTGGGACATGCTGGAGAGAAGTCAATGCAAGCTCTTGCGAGGCAAGGGTTGCTGAAGGGTGCCGAAACCTGCAAGATTGATTTCTATGAGCATTGTATCATCGACAAGAAGACCAAGGTGAAGTTTGGCACAACATCACACTACACCGAGGGGATTCTTGACTATGTTCACACGGATGTCTGGGGACCTACCAAGACTGCATCGATTGGAGGTAACCATTATTTTGTGTCGTTCATTGATGATTTTTCTAGGCGCTGCTGGGTGTACACCATGCGACACAAAGGTGAAGTCCTAGAACTGTTCATGAAGTGGAAGGCTAACTTGGAGAGAAGCACGGGAAGGACTCCGTTCAGATAATGGAGGAGAGTACAAATCGGATCCTTTCCTACAACTATGCCTTGATGAGGGTATAGAGAGACACTTCACGGTACGAGAGACTCCGCAATAGAATGGGGTAGCAGAGAGAATGAACCGGACTTTGCTAGATAAGGTCCGGTGTATGTTATCCAATGCAGGACTGTCAAAGAAATTTTGGGCTGAAGCTTTGGCGTATGCATGCTACCTTGTGAATAGGTTGCCGTCGTCTGCGATACGGGGAAGATTCCTCTTGAGGCTTGGTCAGGAAAAGCAGCTGTTGACTATGATTTGCTACGGGTCTTCGGATGTCCAGCCTATTATCATGTCAAAGATGACAAGTTAGACCCAAGGGCAAAGAAAGGTATGTTCGTCGGTTTCAAGCGAGGAATCAAGGGGTTCAAGATTTGGGATCCAACGGACAACAAGTTTATACTCAGCAGGGATGTCACTTTCGATGAGGCTTCTTTGATGAAGCCTACAGTCTCTCAGCAGGTGGAGACTGGCAAGACCAAGGAGCTATCGCAGCAGGTGGAGATTGATGCAAATCCACCATCTCTAGAGGAATCAGCATCGGTGAAGATCATTCCCAGGGTGACATAGGGCAGTGATCGAGCAGTTGAAGAAGGTGCTGAAGATGTTGAACAGGGTCAAGAACAGGTAATGGGTAATGTTCCTGACCCTACTGCAGTTGAAAGACCAAGGAGGAACACTAGGAGACCAGGTTGGCTCACTACAGATATGGTCGTAGCGTATGCACTTCCAGTCGTTGAGAAGGCTATTCCATCCACTTTCAGAGAAGCTGAGATCAGTTCGGAATCGAGGATGTGGAAAGAAGCCATGAATGAAGAGATGCAATCTCTCTACAAGAACGACACATGGAAATCACCAGGTTGCCCAAAGGGAAGAAGACTATAGGCTGCAAGTGGGTGTATGCTAAGAAGCAAGGATCTCTCCAAGAAGATTCGGGGCGCTACAAGGCCAGGTTGGTGGCTAAAGGCTATGCTCAGAGGGAAGGAATTGACTATAATGAGGTATTCTCTCCTGCTGTTAAACATTCGTCAATTCGTATTCTGTTGGCCTTGGTTGCGCAGAATGAGTTGGACCTTGATCAACGATGTGAAGACCGCCTTTCTCCACGGCGATCTAGAGGAGGAGATCTACATGACTCAGCCTACAGGGTTCAAGACTGCAGGGAAGGAGGAATGGTATGCAAGCTGAAGAAGTCGCTGTACGGACTGAAGCAGTCTCTTAGACAGTCGTACAAGCGATTTGATAGCTTCATCAGGAGGAAGAAGTACACACGTAGCCACTATGACCCATGTGTGTACTACAACAAGCTACCGTCAGGTGAATATATCTATCTACTTCTTTATGTAGATGATATGTTGATTGCTTCGAAGTCGAGATCTGCTATTGATGCTCTGAAGAGGGATCTATCGTCAGAGTTTGAGATGAAGGACCTTGGTGAAGCTAGGAAGGTGTTAGGCATGGAGATCACTAGAGACCGAAGAGTTGGCAGGGTGAGTTTGACTCAGAAGGACTATTGGAGAAGGTACTACAGAGGTTCAATATCAGCAAGGATACAAAGTCTGTAAGTACACCTATGGCTCCTCACTTCAAGTTGTCTGCTAAGATGTCTCCGAAGAGTGTTCAAGAACGTGAGTATATGTCTCACGTTCCATATGCCAGTGCAGTCGGTAGCTTAATGTACGCTATGGTGTGTACGAGACCAGATCTATCACAGGCCGTCTCCTTGGTGAGCAGATATATGCATGATCCGGGACAGGGTCATTGGGAGGCAGTGAAGTGGATCTTGAGGTACATCAAAGGAACAATTGATGTAGGTCTAGTATTTGAGA
The DNA here is from genome assembly GCA_038442645.1 of Agave tequilana. NCBI lineage: Eukaryota > Viridiplantae > Streptophyta > Magnoliopsida > Asparagales > Asparagaceae > Agave > Agave tequilana. Next base: position 37,759 of record JAVJIF010020227.1, on the reverse strand, counting down.
AGGACTCCACGGGAAAGCAAGAGTGCATAGGGTATGTTGATTCAGACTATGCAGGTGACCTTGACAAGCGTCGGTCGACAACGGGATATGTCTTCACATTCTCTCAGGCACCGGTGAGTTGGCGCTCCACACTGCAGTCTACTGTCGCTTTGTCGACCACAGAGGCTGAGTATATGGCTGTGACAGAGGCCATGAAGGAGGCAATCTGGCTTCAAGGGTTGCTTGATGACTTGGGCGTGGAACAGGATCTGCTGAAGATTAACTGTGACAGTATGAGCGCCATCTACTTGGCCAGGAACTAGGTCTATCATGCACGGACGAAGCATATTGACGTCAGGTACCATTTCGTTCGGGAGATTCTGGAGGAGGGTGATATCGAACTGTTGAAGATTCACACTTCGGAGAATCCCGCCGACATGATTACTAAGGTGGTGTCGGGAGTCAAGTTTGCATATTGCAAAGCTTTGCTCCATGTCCTTCAGGTAGCTTGAGCTTGCTGAAGCTCATTTGGATGAACTACGGACGGCTTGATCCCTTGGGCAGGGTACGTAGGCAACCACATTGGTGCAGCCGCTTTCGAGTCGATGGACAGTTCGGCTCAGATTGGAAGAATCTTCGCCGAGGTGGAGAATTGTTGGAAAGAGAGAGGTTTTGTCAAGAAAGTCGACAAGGATCGTTGAGGGATCGTCAAGGAAGTCGGCGAAGAAAGACGAAGGAAGCAGCAGCAGAAAAACAGCTAACAGTAGCAAGAGCAGAAGTTCGGTCGACCGCCCGGTCGACCGCCCGCAGTAGCAGGTGCTCGGTCGACCGGCCCGGTCGACCGACGTGCACAACGTGCACAAGGATGGAGCTCGGTCGACTGCCCGGTCGACCGACTGAAAGTACCCAACTCTCTGTTGGGCGCCCGGTCGACCGACCGGTCGACCGACAAGCGGGTGCGGGCTGCGATTGCTGTTTTAGAAACCTGTTTGTATATATACGGGATTTCTAGGGTTTTTATGTATGTTGGGAAAATCTGGAGCTCTCTTGAGATCAGAGGTGCTGCTAGTATTGTAATCGATCTTCCAAAGTAATAAACTCTCTCTTGATTGCCCGGGGACGTAGGCATTGAGGCCGAACCTCGTTAGATCGTTGTTTGCGTGTGCTTTCTCTGGATTTGTGATATTTGTGCTGTTTTGGGAATTGTTCTTCGTGCTTGGGAGATTCAGGGATTCCTCTTCTGGTTGTTGTCGTAGCACAATAAATGGTATCAGAGCCATGCCCCGAACTTAGTCGTGTGTGTGGATGATGTTCGACGATGTAGATTCCCCAATGGCGCAAAGGCGCAATGGGTCTGCCCACCCCACTGGCGCAAAAAGGCACAATAGGCCCCTGTGAAGCTAATGTTTGGCTCTCGAGAAATTTGACAGTGGTGCTCCTTTGCAATGGGCGTGCCGGCTGCTGCCACGCGGTGTAGAGGAGTGACCGACTGTAGTTGGTCTTCACATAAGGCGTGCGGCTGCCACGCAGTGAAGAGTTGGATCTCGATGGAGCATTTGATCTTCTAGTGTGAAGATAGTTGAGCTTGCAGGGGAGACTCTTTGTTCAAGGGGGGATTGTTGGGATTTTGGATCGAACAAATAGTCCCACATCGGCTAGACATGGGGATGGTCTTGGGTTTATAAGGATTTGGGCAACTCCACCTAACAGACTAGTCTTTTGGGATGGTGCCCCGAGTTCTTCACTGAGATGATGATTACATTGAAGATTCGATGACGCAACATTACATGGAGTTTAATGAAGATCGTCGAGGCGAATTAAGATTTTGGGATCACATTTTCCCCAAGTAATGTTTGCATACAACAGCATGGCTCACGGTTCAACAAAATTTTCTCATACGCTAAAGGGAATAGATTTTGTGAAAAAATATAATAAGAAGTATAAGGCATCAGCTGATAAGAAGAGGTGAGAGAAACTCTTTGAGGAAGAAGATATGATGATGGTATATTTGAGAAGAGAAAAAAATTCTAACTTAAGAGTCCTTACAAAGCAGTTATAACCTGATAGGAACTTGAGGATGAGTTCTTTTGAAGAAGGAAGGACTGTGTAGGAAGAGGACCAAGGCAAACGTAGGCCAGAAGACTTGACCTGTCAACAACTCTTCTTTGGACTATCGATAGGCTTTTTCTCGAGAATTAAGAGTTTAGAGTCCTGTCGACATGGCCTTTCACCTGTCGATAACTCTATTGCTTATTAGGTGTCTGAGTTTGTTTAGGATTCTGTTTTGGGTCCAAAATAAATTCTGATTTGATTTTACTTTCTTTATTTTGAATTGTAAATTTAGATTGCCTAGATACATTATGAGTCTTTTAAGTCTTTTTATTTTTTTTAGAAATAAGTTATAGTTTTCAAGTAGGAGTAGTACTCTTTTGTAAACCTATAAATAGGCCCTTGTCTTCTTATTTTGTGTTCATCTTTCATCGAATATTGATTAATGAATTTGAGATTTCTCTCCAAATTACTCGTGGATTCGAGTTTGTTCTCTTTGGCTTGTGGATTTAGCTCGCTTGCTCATGGATTCAAGTGATTATCCCCTACCTGAATGTTTCTTCAGGGTTCGTCAGTGCTAGTACAATATCTAGCCCGCGTCTTTCGTCTTCTTCGCTTCCTCGTTTGCATCAATATGTTGGAGGGCAACCCTTAAATTCTACCTATTAGAAACTATCTCCCAAATCATTCATATTGTCAAGTGACCCTTAAAATCTTCCAGTGTTAGAAAATTATCCTCATGTCATTACGTATTTAGAATAAGAAGAGAATATACATTTTATGTTGTATTAATTGGCTTATTTTTTTTAAATGACCAATTTATCCTAAGTTGATTAAGCATTTCATCTCCAACTTAATTTTATAAGCCAATTTGGTTCCTTCTCTTTATCTTCTCTCCCTCCAAATCACTACAAAAAAAGATTCATAGAAAAAATTACTCTCAAATGAAACTTTTTCTTTCATTTCTTTTTTCAAAACCAAAATCAAAATCAAATCCACCCTTTCAAATCTCCAGCACTCCCTAGCTTCACTTACATATCAGCACCACACATACACCTACACCCTCTCTAAGTCCTACATCTATCCTTCCTCTAGATCTCCAGACTACTTAACTCCGCTCACACATCAACACCATACATACACCATCCTCCTCTCTAACTCATTCATTTTACCCCTCCCTCGAAACTCAAAACTCCCTCATCCATCCACATTCATGACTCTTGACTCCCAATCATTACTCCATTCCCATCCTTCTGCTCCAAACACCTAGAGACACCATTATCCTTATTATAGTTTCTGTTAGCCACATCTACCTCGAAATGAGCATCTGTGAGCACATGACAAGACTAGGAAAAAATGGCATACATTTTGAGGTAAGATTTAAGATAAAATTGAAGGGGATTTTGCATTTAAAGGAGATTGGTAGAGAGAAGAAGCAAAAAAGAGAGAACAAAAAAATGTAGGAGAAGGGAGAAGTTTGGGTTTGGGAGAATTTAGGTTATATCAGGATGAAAAAGAGAAGAGTATAATACATAAAACAATCTTAATTGTCCAAAATCTAACTAGAGGAGTAAACTTTTAAGAATGAAAGATTTAGAGGGTCAATTGGCAATTCAATGATGCAGGGGTAATTTTCTAATAGAGAAGATTAGGGAGTTATATTTAAAAAGCCCCAAATTTTTGCATAGTAAACTATACACATCGCCTTTTAATGGACTTTTGGGTTGAAGAAAAATGGTTTCAACCGCCATAATCTTTGTATTTTATAATAACCCTTCAACATCCTTAAATTTTGTCAAATAATGCCAAAATGATTAACATGCTCTAAAAAATGAATTGAAAGTAGTGACAGAGAATACGAGAAGAGAGTATTTCAGTTATTTTGAAGGTTATTTGAATTAAACTTAAAGATTATTGATAGTTATATGGAAATATAAAGATTTTTTAAGGTTGTGTGGAAAAAATATTCCAAAATAGAGTGTAATAATTATATATATGTGTGTGTGTGTGTGTCTCTGTGTGTGTGTGTGTGTGTAGGGAAAAGTGTTCCTTACAGGTCTTCTTAGATTGTAATCTAAGGAGACGGCTTAAAATTCTAACATCCCGATTTTTTTCACGATCCAACCGCACATTATCATATTCATGTTATAAGATATACACATATAAAAAATCACGTGATTTGAAGTTTCTTTACTCTATTTTCTTTGGGTTCAAACATTAACGATTTTTAAACAGTAAAACAAAATGGAACGATTAGATTAATGAGTCAATGAACATTAAATCACGTGATTTTTTATATGTATACATCTTATAACATGAATATAATAATGTATGGTCAGATTGTAAAAAAATCAGGATGTTGGAGTTTTAAGCCATCTCCTTAGATTACAATCTAAGGAGACGGCTTAAAACTCTAATATCTCAAATTTTTTTCCACGATCCGACCGTACATTATCATCTTCATGTTCACATATAAAAAATCAAGTGATTTGAATTTCATTTACTCATTGGTCTAATCGTTCATGTTTGTTCTACTGTTAAAATATCGTTAATGTTTGAACCAACGAAAATAGAGTAAACAAACTCTAAATCACATGATTTTTTATATGTATATATCTAGAACTTGAAGACCATAATATGCGATCAGATCGTGAAAAAAAAAATTGGAATGTTGGAGTATTAAGCCGCCTCCTTAGATTGTACTCTAAGGAGACCTACTAGGAACACTTTACCATGTATATACATATACATATACATACATATATATATATATATATATATATATATATATATATACATACATGCACAATACATATACATATATATATATATATATATATATATATATATATATATATATATATATAATATATATATATATATATATATATATATATATATATATATATATATATATATATATATATATATATATATATAGACACACACATGCGCACACACACACACACACACACACACACGCACAAGCACACACACACACACACACACACACACACACACACACACACACAAGTAAGTGAGTAGCACATATAAAAGATGGTAGATAATCTAAAGGGATGATCCATCTATTAACATGACCTCCAAGTGTGAACTCCTTGTAATAAAAATCAAGTGGTTCAAAAAATTGTTTACCCATCCATCTCGTGGTTTAAGTTTTTCTATTTGGGAGAAACCATTCAACTTCTAGCCACTTGGTATATAAGCAACTCACCATCAATCCCCATGATTTTTATTCTACAAGTAGTTTAGAGCATGGAGATCATGGTCAATGGAGTGGATCATCTATTTGGAGGGTCAACAAGCATGTTTAAGGTTGCAGTGCAGGAAATTCAAACCCCTGCCCTTTACCTGATATATACACACACACACACAAATACATACATATACATGTCTGATCCAGATATAATTGGTTATTATTTATACCTTCGTTGGTAGAGAGGTTCAAAAGGATGTGAGATGGATCTATCCGAGTCATTTTGGGCCGTTCGATGTGAAGAGTTGGTCATTTAGTTTGATATTTTGAGTTGGGTGAATATTTGATTTGCATTGAGGTATTAGAGCGGGGTTAATGTGGTGAAGATCAGGTCAATGTCCCTACAAGGAGGTACGTTTAATTTGGATGAAGATGAGTATTATAGAGAAAGGCACTCAGGGTGAATTGAAGGCAATTGCGATTCAGAATTAAAGTATTATGGGGTCCAATTTCCTAACTATGGATTTAAGAGAGAGTTATAGATGTTGGCATCTGAATGGATAAGCTATCAAGGTACAATTAGGTCAGGGATCATCAGTTTAGTGAATCTCTTATGTTATTTGATTTTTGATATTTGCATATATAGACTATCTAAAAATCACGGAAGAAAAGTCGTCAAATGCAGAGCCCTTACTTCAGACGCAAAGGCTGATAAAAATCATTGATGTAGTGTCAAGACGCAAGGCTAGAAAGCTTCACTGTAAAGCCACAATGCGGAGCTCGAAGCTCGCATCTCAGTATCACTTCAAAGCCCAGACGCGGGGCTCGAAGCCCGCATCTCAGCAGAGCTCAAAGCCCACGTCTCAGCACAGAGCTTAAAGGCCATGTCTCAGATGCGAAACTCAACACATAGTTTGAAGCTAGGATTTCAAGACCACCGTGGTGCCCAAACGCGAAGCTCAAAACCCGCGTCCAGCGTTACCTCAACGACTAAACGCAGGGCTCAAGCCTGCGTCCCAACTACAGAGGAGCACTGCGTCTCAGTTATAACTACCCCATTACTGGGTCAAGTACTGCCCACGTAATGAGGGGAGTTAACCCCCATTATGAAGGGTTTTTATGGGACAGTTTTACCCCTGAAACCTCTATAAATAGCTCAGTTTGCTATTGAAAAGGGGTCAGAATTTTCAGCTAAGGAATACTGATAAAGAATTAAACTCTTCTACCAACTTTTTGAGTTCAAGTTTTTGGCCTAAGTCTCTTTGAGATTTCATTGGATAGGAGCTGTGCTACTCCATCTGTGATCCAAGGAGAAGACTTCTAGAAATGCTTGACGTTCACCCGATCAACAAAAAATAAGAATCACTTTCCACCACTACGCAAAGAACCCAGTCTTAAACAGAGAGAAGATCTGAGCTTGAGTGTCTTCTCTCTTATAGTTAGGATTTGAGTGGTTGTAACTTTTCATTGGTTCTAGAAAAATTTACAATACACTTTCAACATTCCTCCCCGTACAAGAGATGGCGACTCCACTGGGGACTACTTTCTCTACTGATGAGCAAGTTGTGGCGCAAGGTGACGTCAGTTTCATAGGAAAAATCATCAAGCACTCGTTGTGAAATTCGACCAGACAAAGTATGAAGAGTTCCCCTCTTCTGGCTCCAAGAGCCCCATGGTGGCACGACAGTACCACAGGGTCTCCTCGGAGATCTGCTCTCAAGTCTCTTTGGAGACTTTCCCAAAGATGGCCTGCACAAACAACGCCATTTCTGGCTGCGTCGCGCGCGTGGTCTGCGTCAACGTCTCACACGAGACCCGCCGCGAGGCTAACGCCGTTTAAGGCCAATCTTGTCATGCCTCTTCTCTTCCTTAGCTCTAAGTTACTGGGGTTCCCCAATAACCCGTGAAGTGTAACTAGAATGCTGAACGTCAACAAAGGCATCGCGCACGTCGACAACAAATGGAAGAAGCTGAAAAAGCCATCTGTCTAGAAGATACAGGACGCGAGGTTCAACCCCGCGTCTCTTCTGAATAGCATCAGACGCGTGAGATCTGCGTATGGATACCAAGGCATAGAACTCATGAAGCTCGCATTCTGAGGCCTTACTTCGCAGACGCGATGTTCAGCAACGCGAGGTCCGTGTCTCTTCTCAAAGATACGAGACCCGCGTCTCTATGTCAAAACGCGAGGCTCACGAAGTCTGCATCTCTCAAATGTCGGAAGGAAAATGTGACAGTCAGTAACGTGAGGTCCATGTCTCTTCTCAGCAAAGGCGCAAGACCTGCATCTCAAAACTAAAACGCAAGAGCCGCGTCTGTTTTACAGAATGTGAACTCCGTGTTTCTGAACCGTGTCACTGAAAGTTACAAAGTTAACATTCTCTCTCTAACTCCTTATCCTCAGAGACTCGAGCTGGTCTCTTTGATCCCCCATCGATAGATCTAAGGGATTACTTAATAAAGAAGAGGATTGTTCATCAAATCACTCCACTCTGCTACTCTGAACGGATCATCACAACGGTACTCTCTGAATGCCACTGCAAACAGTCAGTGTTCAAATAGTTATAATCTATGTCAGTCTTTCGCTCGGACAAAAGGCATCGTTCTCTGATATACAGTACCCTAAAGTTCCTGCAAACGTGGTAGGTCCAAGCATTACACCAAGCAAGACTAAGGGGAAGCAGCCAATAGTCAGCTCTGACGAGTATGACACTGAGCTGGAAGGAGTGTACCGGTATACCCGCACTCGAACTGGCGTAATAGCCCCAATGGACTAAGTGCCCTAGCCTGGGGCATCGAGGTAAGTGAGTCACATTTTGCCATCATAGAATCACAAATCTCGAACTCTTCTATAGAGAAAGAAGCATTTGCATATATGGCAAGCACTCCTGATGAAATGGCTAGACGCTTTGAGCAGCAAGCTCAGAACTAGAGAGAGCAACTCGATATGATTCGTGCTCAACAAGAATCTATCGACAACCTCAAGCAGCTGCTTTCGCAATTGCTTGAGGATAAAAAGAAGAAGCCTAAGGCCAAGACGCCTTCCAAAGGCAAACAGAAGAAAGGAGAAAGCTCATTTTCTGCACATACTGAGGAGGAGGAGCATTCCAACGTTGAGTTGTCCAAATCTCCATCCGAAGAGGAAGGCAACTCAGAGAATACAAGCACTCATTGTAAAATAATGAGTAAACTGGAACAACGTCTTGAAGCCCTCGCCAGCCGAAAAGGCCTCCAAGAAGCAGGAGTGGTCCAGCCGTACCCGGCTGAGTGGGATCTTATCCTGTACCCTCCTAAGTTTAAAGCTTTGACCCTACAGGCCTTTGACGGTAAGGGGTCACCGAACCAGTACATATACTACTTCAAGTCTCAGGCAGGAAATGTATTATCAAATGATGCCATTCTGGCATGTTTGTTCATCGGCAACCTAAAGGGGATCACTTTTGAATGGTTCATGAAGCTCCCAGAAGGCTCCATCAAGAACTGGGGTGATCTGGAGAAGCTTTTCCTTACACGCTTCTTTGAAGATGACTCAGAGATTACCATGCCAACTCTCTTGGTGACGAGGCAATGGAAAGGAAAGTCAGTTAAAGCATTTGTGGAGAGATTTTGAAATATGGCACTCTGATGTCCTAGCAATATGACCCAGGCCACCCTGGTGGAAACATGCCCCACCGGGTCATGCAGCACTTGGGAATCCCCACTTACCAATTGAGTACCACTCAAACTATCATTTACGGTTTCAATGCCAATGGTACATGCCCAATGGAAAGATTAAACTCAAATGTCAGATTGGGGACCTAAGATCCGAGGTAACGTGCTATGTTATCGACACCGACACTTCATATAATTTGTTATTGGGACGACCATGGATTCATCGCAACTCCATCGTGCCCTTTACTCTCCATCAATTCATGAAGTATGTTGACAGAGATGGAAATGTTTGAACGTTGATTGCCGAAAGGCATCTGTTCAAGGGGGTAGAGAACTACTGCACAGACTCTCATGTATACCATGATTCTCTAGAGACAGAAGAGAATCCCCAGCCAGAAGAACTAGACTCTGGTAATGAAGCTGATGTCGAGCCAGCGATAGAAGAAGAATGTCTTTGGGAATTGAATCCACTTGTAACGAGCGTTGATAAGCTTGATGTCAATAACACCGCCAATGATGTAGGCGAGTGGTATATTAATGAAGAATTAGATTTGGCTTACTTTTTTGTATTTGCTTCTGATTCTGTGCCATCAGATACTGGTACGGATATAGATGATGACCCCTAGTCAGCAATAAATGCCCTGACATCATTACATGTACTGGTGAGATCATCTCTCACGGTATATCAAAGCATCAGCGATGCGTAGGAATCATTCTTTGAGGTCCCAGCAAGACACAAAGGCCAAAAAACTGATCCTTTTCAGAAAAATTGAGTCCAAATTAACAACTTACGAAGACTCAGGAAGCGAGACTGAACTTCCTCAGTTCTCTAATTACGAGTCAAATGTACTCAGAATGATGGAGAACATGGGGTATGATCTAACAAGTGGTCCTGGCTTGAACTTCAATAAAGGAAGGAGAACACTGCTTCGATCCTTTGTTCCAGGAGGGAAAGCCCCTGATTATTATCATCGAACTTGCAGGGGGTCAATTAGTCTCTAATTTTGCATAATTTTTATCACATTCGCGTATTTATTTGATATAAAATTCTGCTAATGAAGCTTTGCTTGCTTGATCCTAGGTCAATGGTGTGCAAATGAAGAAGAAGACCCTAAATCACCATTTAATGGGTGATTAAAGGCCTACCAAGTAGCCATTGACTTTAGAGTGAAGATTTTGTCAGCCCAGGGCATCAAATCTAGAAACCAGAAGATCCACCTGACAGGGGACAGACAGGATGACGCACTGCCCGAAGCCAGCGCATGCCGCCCTGGCATGGCCACGGAAACGCGACCGTACGGGCGCGGGCGCTCCGGGCTTTGGGCCAGGTGTCGTCCCCCTGGCCCCCTTCCCCTGGTGCCTATAAATACCCCCTGGGGTCTGAAGATAAGAAGATCCAGAGTTTAAGAGTTGTTATTATCTTGTTGTAGTTGTTGTAGTTTCTTTCCTCTTCTAAGTTTTAGTTTTAGCCATTAGAGTAAAAGAGAGAGAGTGTGTGTAAAGGTTGTATTTGAAGGTGACAAGCTAATACAAGTAACTACTTCTCTTTCTTCTTTCCATTTACTTGTGTTTTCCATTTGCTTTTACTTTCTTGTTGTAGTGTAACTCCCTTTCTCTTTACTTCTTTTCTTTTGTTGTTTCTTTTACTACCATGTCTAACTAACTCTTCCATTGCATGGCTAACTAACTATTAACCCACTAATCTCTGACAACTTGATTGATAACCCAAATGAGTCAATGGTGTCAAATAAGCCTTGTGCAAACGAGAGATATGACATCTTAAGACGAGGGTTCTAACTCTAACTTACATTCAAGTATTCACTTTCTTATATTTCATGCTTAACGAGTTTTTGATGATCTATGGATTGCATGCTTTACTTATTTTTGTAAGTTAGAGATTTTCTTTTTAACTTTGCCGATACCATTAGTGCACTTGTGTCTTCCTGTATTCTCGCCTTCAATTGGATCTTGATAGGGGAATCTCCAAGTTTTTACCGTGTTAAGCTAAGTTATAGGAAGAACTTTCACTCGATTTTCACGTGAATAGTTCCTATGCACAAGGGGCATGCTTGCCTATGATCCATCGTGAGGCTTCATCTTCAAGAAGTTAGGGATTAGTGGGAGCACTTAGTAGAAAGTTAGCCATGTATTTTTACCATTAAGAAAATCCAATCTTACAAACCACCAAATTATTCTAAAACAATCTTAGTAACATCGACCACACTCTTTTTACTTATTCTTATGCTTGCTTTTTGCCGATCAAATTTTGGCGCCGTTGCCGGGGAGGGAACGGCTTTATTTTCAATATTAAAAATTTTTCTTTGTTCTTGTGTGTAGGAGAAGTACCAAGGAGCTTACTATCACGGGAAGCAAAAGTGGTGGCCAAAGACGTTGCACGAGAATTCATTTGCCCTCGGAAAATTCGTGTAAAATGAATTTCTCCGATTGAAGTACTAACAAACTCTTCTGCAGGTTACCGAAAGCCGCTCAAATTACTTTCTAAATTTTTTTTAGTCCCTTGAATGCTTCACCTTATACATGTGTAGTAAACTCAACAGAAATCCACTTGTTGCTTAATTAAAATTTGGATTAGACTTTTGCATTTAGGGCACGTGTCTATTTCAATTCATTTCGATTTCTATTGAAGAGTGCTGGAGAAAAGGTACGTGTGCATTCATATAGAATAAGACCAACATTTTGGAGTGATTTATCGCTTTGAGTGTTACCTTGTTGTGAATAAACTGTACACTTGCACAATTGACATTAAGGGCAAAATCCCAATTAAACAAGATAAGGAGGGGATTTCATCACCCTTCCTTAGCCCAAAAACTATCTCCAAGTGCACTCACATAACCCAAGCCTTAACTAAAAACTGATAGACGTTGGCCCTAGGGACATCTCGGACTCACCAAGAGATTAATCGAGGCTGAAAATTGCAAGAACTATACTCCTGCAAAATCGGTGTCTAAGGAAAGTGGATTGAGAGGCAAACCTCGAAAGCTCTATGGTTTGGCGTAATTAAGGCCCGTGGCTCACGCCCGGATACCTCCCACCGAGTTTTGCCCTTTCCTGGCTGATTAACTTGTAGTCGAGTTCCTGCAACAACCTCCCCCGGAGAATCGACCAGTTAGGAGTCGTCTAGGTCTAGGTACCTTAGACTAAGGCTTTGTGGTTGTTTTTTTCTTCTTTTGTTTGTTATTTTTTCTTTTCGATTGTTTGTTGTCTTTACGTTGTTTGTGGTGTGCTGCATGCAAGAGTGGGTGAGAGATCCTGTATCTTCCAGATTAACCAGAAATACTTCTCTACCCTTGCATTCAGAATCGGTGATGGCGTCACTTCAGGACAGGTTTTACCCAATCAGAACCTCATTACCATCTTGTATAAAAATGCCTGAGGCAAATGAAAATAATTTTGAATTAAAGCCTCAATTCATCAACACTCTCCCAAAGTTTTATGGTTTAGAATCAGAGGACGCATACTTCTTTGTTAGAGAATTTGAAAAAGTGTGCCTCATGATGCGTTTTCCCCAGCTAGGAGACAATGCCGTTAGGTTATGTTTCATTCCCTTTTCCCTAAAGGACCTAGCAAAGAAATGGTTGTACAGTTTGGCGATAGATTCTGTCACGACGTGGGATGATTTCGTCAAGGCCTTCTTGAAGAAATTCTACCCAATCTACAAAACTGCCCTCATTAGAAAAATATCATGCAGTTCAGGCAAGAACCAAGCGAACCATTTTGGAGATACTTTGAGCGATTCAAAGATCTCCTAGCTCAGTGCCCTCATCATGTTGTGGAGAAATGGCGTCAGTGCCAGATTCTCTACGATGACTTAGATTATCAAATAAAAACCCTTTTGGAAACCATGTGTCAGGGAGGGTTCTTGCAAAAGGATGAGAACTAGGGTTGGGATTTATTTGAGGATTTAGCTGAGAAAACCCTGCAATGGGAGCCAGCCTCGAAAAAATCAAGGAATTCACAATCTATAGTTTCAAGAGGAGGGCTCCTATCTCTGGAATCATCCATAGCTGCAGAAGCTAAGATTGTAACCCTAATGAGGAGAATAGAGGCTCTAGAGACAAAAGAGCCAGCCAATGTCAACCAAATCAACCCACCACCAATTCACAATCCGGGTTGTTTATACTGTCAGGCACAAAATCATGTCTTTAAAGAGTGCCCTATTTTCCATACCTAGCAAGTGCCACCGGAACACCTGAACGCGGCCTACTCACGGCCGCTGCATAATCCCTACTCGCAGAGATATAATCCAGGTTGGAGGAATCACCCAAATTTCTCTTGGGCCCAGAACAATCCTCCTAGGCCTAATTTCTCCAACAATTTTCACCATCCCAGTCCTCCACCAAATTTCCCCAGTCAAGCTCCATGTTTCTCCTCTCAAAGTTTACCAATGGAAAAGTAATTCAGTAAGTTGGAGGAGAGCATGGAAGCTTTTATGAAGTCTCAAACCGCTTTCATGCAAAACTAGGAACAAACGCTGAACAACCATTCACAGGCTATATCGAGATTGGAAATGCAAATGAGTCAGTTAGCTAGCTCTCTAAGTGAAAGACCAAAGGGTAATTTACCTAGTTAGCCGCTAGTTAACCCCAAAAACTCCAATCAAGTGTATGAAATTCAAGATCTTTCGATCAACCAGTGCAATACTGTTCACACACTTCGATCTGGAAAGAAGGTGGACAACCAAGTCTACCAACAGAAAAATTCAGTCCATACTGATCCTACTCCAGCCTCCACATCTACTACGTCCTCCCAAACTGCTCCTCAAACATCTGACCAGGACAAAGCTGCTGAACAAGTTCATAAGCCTGTAGCACCCTTTCCCAATAGGCTTAGGAACAACAATAAGAATATGCACATGGAGAAGATGCTTGAGATGTTTAACCAGGTCAAACTGAATGTGCCTCTTCTTGATGCTATCCAACAAGTCCAGCTTATGCCAAATTTCTTAAGGATATGTGTACGAAGAAGAGAAAGACAAATGTGCCCAAGAAAGTGTTCTTGGCAACCAATATAAGAGAAATTCTGTCTGGTCCCATTCCGGTGAAATATAAGGATCCCGGATGTCCCACAATTTCCTGCACCATAGGAAAAATAGAAATTAGCAGAGCACTCCTTGACCTGGGAGCAAGTATCAACTTGCTACCTCTCTCAATATACCAGCAACTTGGGTTGGGTGAGCTAAGCCCAACTCGAGTCACCATTCAGTTAGCTGATCGATCTGTGAAATTTTCGAAGGGAGAAATCACAGATGTCCTTATCCGGCTGGGGAATTTCATCTACCCCATTAACTTCATTGTGCTTGAGACCTAACCTGTGTCAAATTCGCGGTCTCAAACTCCAGTTATCTTAGGACGCTCATTCCTTACTATAGCCAATGCCATAATCAACTATAGGAACGGGTCCATGTGATTGACCTTTGGAGACATAACGAAGGAAGTCAATGTCTTCAATCTTGGAAGACAACCCTGTGATATCAATGATCAGACATTTGAGGTCAATTCTATTGAAAATCTGACCAGTGAGCATGAGGAAAGCATGGAGATAGAAACTGAGGCAGAATTTAATCTGGAGTCTGAGGATTTTAACCTGGACCAGATTGTAGATTCGACAGTGGACTGGGCGTCAAGCCCAAGTGTACCTCATCATAGGATTGCGAGTCCAGAGATTGCCTCCAATAAAGCAACACCTTCCCTAGAGCTAAAAGCCTTACCTGAACACCTCAAGTACGCCTACCTGGGCGGAAGAGAAACCCTGCCAGTCATCATAGCATCCCACCTGACTGAGCAACAAAAGGACAGCTTAATGTCTATTCTGAAAAGACATAGGGAAGCCATTAGATGGACGATGAAGGATATCAAGGGGATAAGTCCAGCCATAGTTCAACATAGAATCCATTTAATCGATGAAGCAACCCCCAGGAGGGACCCATAACGCAGGCTTAGCCCACTCATGCAAGAGGCAGTAAAAGCGAAAATTTTGAAACTATTTGATAATGAGATCATTTATTCCATTTCTGATAGCCAATGGGTTAGCCCTGTTCATGCGGTCCAAAGAAAGTTGGCTTTACGGTGGTAAAAATAAGCAAAAAGAGTTGGTACAAACAAGACTGGCTACCAAGGTTCGTGTTTGTATCGACTATAGAAAGTTGAATACAGCCACCCGTAAAGACCACTTCCTGCTATCCTTCATCGACCAAATGCTTGAACACCTGGCTGGACACGAGTACTATTGCTTCCTAGATGGGTATTCAGGATATAATCAAATCCCTATTGCTGCAGAAGACCAGGAAAAGACCACGTTCACTTGCCCGTTCGGAACCTTCGCTTATCGACGCATGCCCTTTGGATTGTTCAACGCTTTCGCAACATTCCAATGGTGCATGCTTAGTCTTTTCTTCGACATAGTCGAACGTTTTCTTGAGATTTTTATGGATGACTTCTCATCTACAGAGATTCATTTGATCAGTGTCTTTATCACCTAGAGTTAGTTCTACAAAGATGCAAGGAGAAGAACCTAACTTTGAACTGGGAGAAATGTCACTTCATGGTGAGATAGGGGATTGTCTTAGGCCATGAGATTTCTAGGAGAGGCATTGAAGTGGACAAGGCTAAAGTAGAAGTGATTGCTAAGCTTCCACCACCCAAAAGCATCAAGAATATTAGATCCTTTCTAGGGCATGCTGGGTTCTACCGACGGTTCATTAAGAATTTAGCAAAATCGCTAGGCCCTTAACCAACCTGCTCTCTAAGGATGTGCCCTTTGATTTTAACAATGAATGTTTCAAGTCATGGGGGAAGCTTAAGTAAGAACTTATTTCTGCGCCTATTATTTCTGCTTCTAATTGGGCCCACCGTTTGAAATCATATGCGATGCCTCTGATTTTGCTATTGGCATTGTTCTAGGACAGTGCATCGATAATAGGCAGCACGTGATTTACTACTCGAGTAAGACCTTGAATGACGCCTAACAGAATTATACAACGACTGAGAAGGAATTCTTGCCGTTGTCTTTGCGTTAGAGAAGTTCCGGCCCTACTTGTTAGGCTCGAAGACGGTGATTTTTACAGATCACTCGGCACTTAAATACCTCATGACCAAGAAGGAAGCAAAAGCCCGATTGATTCGGTAGATCCTTTTGCTTCAAGAATTTGACCTAGAAATTCAGGATAAACGAGTTATAGAAAATATGGTCATTGATCATCTATCACGAATTCCTAACGCACCTATCATACAAGCTCCGATCAACGAGGATTTTCCAGACGAGCACATCCTGACCATTTCTAAGGAACCCTGGTATGCGGACATAGTCAATTAACTGGCCACTAGATAATTACTTGCTGACTGGACAAAGCAAGACCAGTGTCATTTCTTTGCCCAAGTATGGTACTTCTTTTGGGAAGAGCCGTATCTTTTTAAGTATTGTCCAACCAAATTATTCGATGATGCATGCCAGAGGAGGAACAGAGGAGTGTGCTAAGTTTTTGTCATGAACTTGCATGCAGAGGACACTTCGATCCCTGTAAGACTGTAGAGAAGGTTCTACAAAGTGGGTTTTACTGGCTCACTTTGTTCAAAAACTCATACCATTTTTGCAAGTCATGCGCAAATTATCAGAAGATTGGAAAAAATTTCAAGAAGAGACATGATGCCCCTAAATCCGATCCTAGAAGTTGAAATTTTTGATGTTTGGGGTATCGATTTCATGGAACCATTCCCTAATTCCTTCGGCAACCAGTTCATTTTGGTTGCTGTCCATTACGTTTCTAAATGGGTAGAAGCTGTGCCAATAAAGACCAATGACAACAAAGTGGTTGTCAAATTTCTCAAAGAGAACATCTTCTCCCGATTTGGCACCCCCAGAGCGATAATTAGTGATAATAGATCGCATTTCTGTAATAGAATTTTTGAAGCTCTGATGCGGAAATATTCCATTAATCACAAGTTATCTACTCCGTATCATCCCCAGGCAAATGGGCGGTCGAAGTCACCAATCGACAGATCGAGCTCATTTTAGAAAAGACTATCAGACAAAACTGAAAGGATTGGTCGGTCAAACTCAATGATGCATTTTGGGCTTACCACACTACTTTTAAGACAGTCCTGGGGATGTCTCCTTACAGAATAATATTCAAAAAAGCCTGTCATCTGCCAGTAGAGTTAGAACACCGTGCCCTCTGGGTCATTAAGCAGCTCAATTTTGATTTGAGTAAGGCCGGTGAGCTAAGGAGACTGTAGATCGCAGAATTAGAGGAGATACGGAATGAAGCCTATGAGAATGCTCGGATCAGCAGGACTAAACTTTTTTATGATCAGACTATAATCCAGAAAAATTTTGTCCGGGAGACAAGGTTCTGCTGTATAACTCGAGACTTCATATTTTTGCGAGAAAGCTGAAGACTCGTTGGTCTGGACCGTTCATTGTGCGCACCGTTCTCCCATACGGTGCTGTGATTATTGTAGACCATAAGAACAACACAGAATTCAAAGTGAACGGGTAAAGACTGTAGACCTTCTTGACCACTAAGCCTATGACTCCGGATGATAGTGTACTGACTCCTTTTGCCCCATCATACACCTAACCACAACAACTAAAAAAATAAAATAAAATAAAATTCTTATTGTTTATATGCTTACCCCTTCTACATTTTTTTGACATTTCTTTTGCCTATTCGTACTTGGCCGGCCCGAGTCCACGAAGACGGTGACATCATTTCTTCACCCTATTTATTGCATTTGCATTTACATAACCATTCATTGAGGACAATGCATTGATAAGTGGGGGGGTGCTAACACTTTTTCTTTTTACCAAAAAAAAAAATCTCCAGATTTAAAAAAAATTTCAAAAAATCTCCAGATTGAAAAAAAATTCCATACTGTTTATAAAAATACCAAAAGGTTGTAGGAATTAAGGGAACCTTATTAATGAATCTTTATTTGTGTCTAAATAAACAAGAAAGATTGGTTTGACTAAGAGTTGGGAGGGATAAGAAAAATAACTCATACCTTTTATTTAGCCTTAGTAGAATATGCATAAACCACACACATGCTTGGGATTTAGAGACACAACTCTGGAAAAAAATGCTGAAAAATTGTGTCTCAAGAAGCATGATTACTAATGCAAAAAAATAATAATAAATATATAATATAAAAGTAAATCTTGATTTCGTGGCCTACTCTACTTGCATATTTGACCTGAGGGGTATTTTTCCACCTGGTGCCCTAAAACCATCTGGTTTAGGAGTCATCGGTTTGATATGTGTTACATGAGTAAAGTAGAAAGCCTAATGAAACCAAGAACAATAGATAAATATTAATAAAATTAAATAATATTCAAAGTTGAGTTGAAAAATCCCAAGCACATCACACTTACACATTATGCATATCTATCTAAAGTAAAATAACAGAATAAGTTAGAAGTATAAGATCCTTTCTAAATTTAAAGAAAAACCATAATTTCTTCTTTTATGAAGGCTAAAGTATAGGAGGACTTATGAGGGTTGAACCTAATTCTTACATCATTCGGTCATTTTTACTTGGATGATTGAAAGTTTTTTTTTGAAAGAGATTTGCTAACAACTAATTATTTTTTCACTTACTAGATTTTGTGGGTGCAATCCGCTGAAAACCCTCAGGAGATAACACTCCTCCTCTAGGGGAAACCTAGAGGTTAAAGGCTTGTTGCACATGCTCAGTGCAATCGCGACACCTGCGAAAGTGGTATATAATTTTCTTATTTTTGTTTTGCTCGGGATGAGCAAAAGGATAAGTGTGGGGGTGTGATTAGTCTCTAATTTTGCATAATTTTTATCACATCCGCATATTTATTTGATATAAAATTCTGCTAATGAAGTTTTGCTTGCTTGATCCTAGGTCCATGGTATGCAAATGAATAAGAAGACCCTAAATCACCGTTTAATGGGTGATTAAAGGCCTACCAAGTAGCCATTGACTTTAGAGTGAAGATTTTGTCAGGTCAGGGCATCAAATCCAGA
This sequence comes from Agave tequilana, assembly GCA_038442645.1. Lineage (NCBI taxonomy): Eukaryota > Viridiplantae > Streptophyta > Magnoliopsida > Asparagales > Asparagaceae > Agave > Agave tequilana. The sequence continues at coordinate 18,857 of JAVJIF010020227.1, read as the reverse complement.
AACCAAAAGATCCACCTAATAGGGGACAAACAGGACGATGCACTGCCCGAAGCCAAGCGCGCGCCGCCCTGACATGGTCGCAGAAACGCAGCCTAGGCCGCATTTTCGCGACCGTACGGGCGCAGGCGTGCTTGGGCTTTGGGCCAGGGGTCGTCCCCTGGCCCCTTTTCCCCTGGTGCCTATAAATACCCCCCGGGGTCTGAAGAGTAGAAGATCCAGAGTTTAGGAGTTGTTAATATCTTGTTGTAGTTGTTGTAGTTTCTATCCTCTTCTAAGTTTTAGTTTAACCATTAGAGTGAAAGAGACAGTGTGTAAAGGTTGTATTTGAAGGTGACAAGCTAATACAAGTAACTACTTCTCTTTCTTCTTTTCATTTACTTGTGTTTTTTATTTGCTTTTACTTTCTTGTTGTAGTGTAACTCCCTTTCTCTTTACTTCTTTTCTTTTGTTGTTTCTATTACTACCATGTCTAACTAACTCTTTCATTGCATGGCTAACTAACTACTAACCCACTAATATCTAACAACTTAATTGATAACCCAAATAAGTCAATAGTGTCAAACAAGCCTTGTGCAAACGAGAGCTATGACATCTTAAGATGAGGGTTCTAACTCTAACTTACATTAAGTATTTACTTTCTTATATTTCATGCTTAACGGGTTTTTGATGATCTATGGATTGCATGTTTTACTTATTTTGTAAGTTAGAGATTTTCCTTTTAACTTTGCCGATACTATTAGTGCACTTGTGTCTTCCCGTATTCTCACCTTCAATTGGATCTTGATAAGGGAATGTCCAAGTTTTTGCCATGTTAAGCTAAGTTATAGGAAGAACTTTCACTCGATTTCCACATGAATAGTTGCTATGCAGAAGGAGTATGCTTGGCTATGATCCATCGGGAGGCAACATCTTCAAGAAGTTAGGGATTAGTGGGAGCACTTAGTAAAAAGTTAGCCATGCGTTTTTACCATTAAGAAAAATCCAATCATACAAACCACCAAATCATTCTAAAACAATCTTTGAAACCAACTTGTCTTCATTTTTCAATTCTTTATTTGAAACAAAGAACTTTCTCTTTTCTTGAATAAAGAAGCCGCATCAAGCTTCCATCGCTCTCCCTCTTTGTGGATACGACCTGTATAGCTACTTCGCTACTACGAAAGAATCGCAAAAGCAGTAACATCAACCCACACTCTTTTTACTTATTCTTGTGCTTGCTTTTTGCCGATCAGGGGTTAGGTTATGTATCAACTCCAATCCCGTCAGCCTCTGAATCTGAAGGGTCATTACACCATAATCACTCGTCAGGCACGTCATCGTGGGTGTCAGATGTCAGTGTCGACAACATCTTAAAAGAGCTTTCGGTAAACATGGACGAGCCACCCGAAAGATGGAGATGAAGAAATGATCTAGTTAGATACAGATCTTTGGATCAAACACCTAAATACTTTCTAGAATATTCACTTTGAACAACGCGAGCCACCCACAGAAGATAAGGTAACCTAGATTAATCTGGGAGATGAGGCTAATCTCAAGCCCATCTTTATAAGCGAAAGCTTATCATCCCCCAAGAAGGAAGATCTAATATCTCTTGTGTGAGAGTATATAGATGTTTTCGTTTAGAACTATGAAGATATGTGTTTGGTCCAGGAAAAATTCAGAGGATCATAATAAAATTTCCTTGAATCAATGAAAGATTATAAAAATCTCAAAAAATTCCGATTACAAGAGAGATAAGACGTTCAAGCTCAAACTTTTCTTTGTTTAATGCTGGATTCTTGATGTAGTGGTGGAAAGTGAATCTTATTTTTCGCTGACTGGGTGAACGTCACAATCTTCTGGGAATCTTCTCTTTAGACTATAGACGGAGTAGCACAACTCATGTCCAATAAAATCTCAAAGAGACTTGAGGTAAGAACAAACTTGTACTTAGCAAGTTGTTAGAAGAGTTGAACTCTTAAGTATTTCTCAGCTAGAAGCTTTGATCAAATTTCTCCAAATCGACCACAACTTCTGACCCCTCTTCAGTAGTAAACTGAGCTATTTATAGGGGGTCTCAGAAGTAAAACTGTCCCCTAAAAACCCTTTATAATGGGGTTAACTCCCTCATTATGTGGGCAGTAATTGACCCAGTAATGAGGGTAGTTATAACCGAGACGCAGAGCTTCTCTGTAGTCGGAACGCAAGCTTCGAGCTTCGCATTTTGGATGCCGACTCTGAATCTTGCTAGACGTGGGTTTCGAACTCTACCAGACCTGGGCTTCATGCTCTGCTTCTTGAGATTGTAGTGCAGCTGGGACGCGGGCTTCAACCCTCGCGTCTTAGTGCTATACTGATGTTGAGACGCAAGCTTCATGCTCTGTGTCTTGATATTTACAGTGTAGCTGGGACGCGGGCTTCGAGCCTCGCGTCTTGGAACTGTACTAATATTAAGGCGCGGCCTTCACGCTCTGCGTCTTGGCATTACACGAGTGGCTATGATTAGCCTCTCGTCTAGAATATAGACTCTATTCTCTGATGACTTGTCTTTGATGATTTTAGGCAGTCTACAGGACCCCCTCCAAAGTTTTCAAAGCTCCGTGGTTGACTGAGACGGGTTTTAAAATACTAAGATTTTTCTCTTAGCAGCAATGTTCTCAAGACTGGACTAGCAATCTTCTGAGATATCTTGAGCTTGATCTTGTCTTGATTTTGGTCTCCGTGAGTGTACCTTTAAACTCTTTGAAGCCACTAGAAATGATCGTTATGAGTATCTAGATATACAGTCTGAATCTCCTCGATGCTCTAAGCTGGTTGTTGGTATACTGTTGAACCTGGAGTAAAATAGTCATTTGCTTGTGCCAGTGTATTATTGGACGGATCACAGTAGTAAAGACTGAAAGCAAGTCTTGTAAACGCAGAGGTCATGTTGCCTTGGAAATGTGGACCTCCTTTGAGGTAGAAACGCGACTTTCTCTCTCTTTCTTTTATTGGAGAGATGCGAATATTGAAGCGGAGACATGATTAGTATCTAATTTTGCATAATTTATACCACATCTTCACATTTATTTCATATTAAATTCTGCTAATAAAGCTTTACTTGCTTGATTCTAGGTCCATAGTGTGTAATGAAGAAGAAGACTTTAAATCACCATTTAATCTGTGATTAAAGGCCTATTAAGATAGCCATTGACCTAGGAGGGTGATTTCGTCAAAACCAGGGGCCCAAAACCAGAAACCGGGAGCAGGAACTAACAGGAGATAAAAAGGACTACGCGTGGCTCGAAGCGCGCGCGCGCGCAGTGATTGGTAGTGAAAAGTGCATTTTATTATGACATTTACTATCACATTTTCATATTTATTCATATAATTCTGCACATTTACTAATATTTTATGATTTATTGTGTGCAGGCCTTGAGTTCTTATTTTAATAATAAATAAAGCCTTAATGAAGCCCAAAAGCCCATATTCAAGCCCAAGTGCAAAAGTGCAAATATCAATTGTCAAAATTGCAAATACACAAGGGCCAAAGTTGCAAATATTAAAGAAGAGGGAAGGATAGACTTCTATTCAACCCTAAAAACTTGCAGATGAGGATAAAAGCCAAAGAAGGAGAATTTAAGATCACAAATTCGTGGATAAAAGATTTGGGATCTAGGTAACTTGATTCCCAAGTTATATCCAAATCCAAAGATTAAGAGCCAGGATGCAATTTCCAGAAGGATAAACCCAGATGGACGGACCAGAGGATGCCACGCGAGAAAGCGCGTGGCATTTGGCTACAAAAGTGCCGCGTTCCGCGGCAAATTTCCTGTTTCCGCGGCAATTCTGAGGCGGTTGGCGATGCGTTTTCGTTGAGGAGTTGTACTGGGACTCTACTGTTGGCCCAAGAGGTTACACTCTCCATTGTTTTGTGTTTTGATGATAACAAACCAAATAAGTGCTATTTGGTACTAATGTTTTGATCTAGATGAATTTCAGGTTTTGTACCATGTTTAGAGCTCATTCGCTTCGCTTTTGCAAAAACTTCTAAGTTCCACATAGTAATGAAGGCAAATTGCACATCAAGGAAGGATCATAGAAGAGAAGGCAATTGCAAGGCATTGGATGGCTCAAAGATTGCTTCAGAGGTCCTTAGGATTTATTTTATAGCTTTATAGCATGTTAAAGAATAGAGAGTAAGTTTGAAGCTCAAACACACACGTTTTCACGCGTATGCCTTTTCCAAGTTTATTTCCTATAAAATATACAAAAATATTTTAACACTAATTCTTCTTCCTACAAATCTGTTTTTATGTTGTATATTGATTTCATGTTCAAAATAGTTTTGATCAAAATATTTTTCCTCTCAAAATTCCCTTTATATTTCAATTTTTGACCTGAGCCGGTCGACCGGCTATATACCACCAGTCGACCGGAGTTCTGGCAGAGTGCACGTATCCGTGTGCACGTCTGTCAGTCGACCGGTAGGCTACCGGTAGTCGACCGAAGTTTTTAGTTTGCTCTCTGGATCTGACCAGTCGACCGGTGGGCTACCGGCCTTCGACCGATAGTTCAACCTTTAGCTTTTCGGTCGACCGGCTGGCTACCGTTAGTCGACCGGTTATTTTTCAAAGTCTCAGTCAGGAGCAGTCGACTGTACCAGTCGACCGATAGTTCATAACGGTCAAATTTTTGAACTATCGGTCGACCGGGCCAGTCGACCGATATGGCCGTTGAACAGTAAACGGGCATATTTTTAATTCTGTTTTAACTTGATTTTTGAAATTAAATATCCGTTGGAGGGTATATTTGGAACTAATTACTTCCTAATCTTCAGTAATTAATTCCTAAACCTAAACCCTAGCCCTCTCCTATAAATAGGGGTGTTTGGGGAGAGTTTCTTCATAACATTTATTCAAGAGAAAATTCAAAAGTTTGGGATATTACAAAAGAGCTTGTTTCTTGTTTTTGTGCTGATATTTCTCATTCATTTTCAGAAGTGTTCTTGATATACTCTCTGAATTTGATTTTCTTTCTTCACTTACACAAGAGCTTCATTCCTTCTCAATATTCTCTAAGGACCTTTGTAAGGGAAGAGATATTTGAAAGAGAGAGTTTGTGATCTTTTGATTACTTAGAAATTGTATTGTGCTGAAATTGTAGGAGTTGGGTACTCCATTTGTAATTGATCTTTGTGATAGTGAAAGTAGCTAGAATCCTTCTGGGGAAGGCGGGGAGTAGAGCTGGGTGCTCGAACCTCGATAACATATCCTTGTGTTTGCGATTGGTTTACTTTACTTGCTATTACTTCTTGCTATGATTGTGACTTGCATCATTCACTTGCATTCATCTCTATATTTGTTGCTCATTGCTTCATATTTTTAATTTGGCCCTTGATTAGCATTATCACCTATTCACCCCCCCCTCTAGGTGATTTTCAATTGGTATCAGAGCTTGGACTCTAGGTTTGGCTTAACATCCTTAGAGAGATCCTAAAATATTGCTAATCAACATTTTCATTCATCCATTCATACACTAGTAAACATGGCCGACAACATTAAATCCCCACCTAAATTTGATGGCCTTAATTTCCCTATTTGGAAGGTTAGGATGACTATATTTTTGCAATCACTAGGTAGCTTAGTTGCCAAATCCTTGACCAAACCCTATGAGGCACCCGATGGTGATGAGGGCACTTGGACCGACCTTGACTTTAAGATGTATGAGGCTAACTCAAAAGCCCAAAACTCCCTTCTTACCGCCTTGAATGAGGATGACCTTACACGTGTTATTCATTGCCAATCCGCCTATGAGATGTGGCAACACTTATTGGTCACGCATGAAGGGACCTCACAAGTCAAGAGAGCCAAAGTAGATCTCTTGCGGTCTCAATATGAATCATTTAAGATGCTAGATGATGAAACAATTGATTGCATGATTACTCGTTTCACAAAAATCACTAATGGTCTTTCTTCATTAGGTGACATCATCTCCAACGACCAAAAGGTACGCAAGGTGATACGGGCTCTTCCTCCATCTTGGGAGATCAAGTCTACTACCTTGAAGGAATTGAACGACAAAGACGAGATGGACATCATAAGTCTCATAGGAAACCTCAAAACCTATGAGATGGAGAAGAAAGCAAGAGAAGAGGCGGCTCCAACAAAGAAGAAGTCTATCGCTTTCAAGTCTTCTTCCTCCACCATTGTAGACGAAGATGAAGATGAAGAAGAAGATGAGGAGCTCTCCCTCCTCGTGCGCAACATCAAGAGGATGTACCGGAAGAACAAGCAAAATTTCCGGAGAAAGTTTGAAGGTAAAGAGGAGCGAAAGATCATTTGCTACAATTGCCGCAAGCCCGGACACATCATGGCCGATTGCCCGGAATTCAAGAAGAAAATGACTTCCTCCTTCAAGCCAAGAAAGCAAGACGAAAAGAAGGCTTACAAGGCCACTTGGGATTCGGAAAGCGAGTCCGAAGATGAAGAAAAGGCGGACACCGCAAACATGTGTTTCATGGCAAACACACCCAAGGTAACCCCTCAAACTCTTGAATCTATAAATGATAATGATGATGATTTAAGTAAGGAAGTTCTAGTGCATGCTTTTGTAGAACTTTCCGAAACTTATGATAACAAGAAAATGGAGTGTTTTAAACTACAAAAGGAAGTTGCTTTTCTTAAATCTCAACTTGCTTTGATTTCACAAGAAAAAGAGGATCTTTCTTCTAATCTTATTTGCATTCAAAATGAATTTCATTCTTATAAGATTTCTTGTAAGGGTAAAACCCCTATTGTTGATAATAATGAAATTTCTTCTTTTAAAGCTAAAATGAGTGATTTTGAAAAAGTTTTAAAAGATTGTGCTTTTAATACAAAGAAACTTGAAGAAAAATTTTCCAAAAAGCATACATCTCATGCTAAAGTTTCTCATGATAAGATTCCACATGCTCATACTTCTAATGCTTCTCATGCTAAATCTTTTCATGCTCACAATGCCAATGCTCACAAAACACACACCCATTATGCATTTAAATATGGTAGAGTTTATAGATGTACATATTGTGGCAAAAATGGACATTTAGCTAAATTTTGTTATGATAAATTGCATAGCTCAAATAATCTTGTTTGGGTTAATGGTTCTAACCCTCATGGACCCAAGAAAATGTGGGTACCAAATCAAGTCCTAAAATGTTTGATGTAGGTACACACCAAGGCTCCAAGACGTAGGGAGCGGTGGTACCTTGATAGTGGTTGTTCAAGGCACATGACATGGGATATCAACAACTTCACAACCCTATCAAGGTACATGGAAGGTGGCTCCGTCACCTTCGGGGATGATTCCAAAGGCAAGATAATTGGTATAGGTAACATTCAAGTTGGTTCATCTCCTATTATAGAGAATGTTGTTTTAGTTGATGGTTTGAAGCATAATTTACTTAGTATTAGTCAATTTGTGATCGTGGTCTTAAAGTTGTTTTTGATGATACTTCTTGTAAGATTTTTGATATTAAATCGAATGATTGTATTTTGACCGGTTTTCGTGATGACAATGTTTATATAATTGACATGCTTAATGTAGAGTGTTCTACTAAGTGTTTAAATGCTTTTGATGAAAATTCATGGCTTTGGCATAGAAGATTAGGACATGCATCTTTTGAACATATTTCTAGAATTAATTCAAAGGAATTGGTGAAGGGTATTCCTTGCTTGAGTTTTGAGAAAGACCGCATTTGTAGTGCGTGCCAACTTGGGAAACAAACCAAGTCTTCCTTTAAACCAATCAAGGATATCATGTCAACTAGACCTCTAGAATTAATTCATATGGATTTATTTGGACCAACTAAAACTAAAAGCTTAAATGGAAGTAGATTTGCATTTGTTTTAGTTGATGATTTCTCTCGATTTACTTGGGTTTTTTTTTGCAAAATAAAGATCAAACTTTTTCTCACTTTAAGATTTTTAGAAAAAGAGTTGAAAAAGAGAAAGGTTTTCCGATTTTGAGAATAAGGAGTGATAGAGGTGGTGAGTTTGTTAACCAACTCTTCATGACTTATTGTGATGAAAAGGGAATTAAGCATGAAATGTCTTGTCCTAGAACTCCACAACAAAATGGAGTTGTAGAAAGGAAAAATAGAACACTTCAAGAGATGGCTAGGACAATGATAAGTGAATACGACCTCCCTCAATATTTATGGGCCGAGGCCGTAAACACCGCATGCTATATATCGAATCGTATTTATTTATGCAAAAATTCTTCGAAAACTTCTTTTGAAATGTATCATTTTAGAAAACCAAATGTTTCCTATTTTAAAGTTTTTGGATGCAAATGTTTTGTTTTGAACACTAAAGAGAATTTGGGTAAATTTGATGCTAAAGCTTATGAGGCTATCTTTGTAGGATATTCCTCTACTAGCAAAGCATATAGAGTTTTCATTAGATCTTCACTTACTATTGAAGAAACCATGCATGTTAAGTTTGAAGAATCTAATGTGTGTGTTGAGAATGTTGTAGAGTTTGAACCATTAGGTGAAAGCTTGGAGAAACTATCCTTGAAGGACTCACCCGCGCAAGAAGAAAAGCAAGAACCTTTAGGTGAAGTTCAAAAGGATAATGAGGAAAGTGCGCAACCACTTCCCAAAGCTTGGAGATATGTTACAAATCATCCAAAGGAGCTCATCTTGGGTGATGCCTCCAAAGGAGTCACAACGCGCTCCAAACTCCATGACCTATGTGGTAACTTTGCTTTCATTTCTCATTTTGAACCCAAAGGCATTCTCGAAGCCGAGACGGACCCATATTGGTTGCTTGCCATGCAAGAGGAACTCAATCAATTTGAGCGCAACCAAGTTTGGCACCTTGTTCCTAGGCCCCACGATAGACCAATAATTGGTACTAAGTGGATCTTTAGGAATAAGTTGGATGAGTCCGGAAATGTCATTAGGAATAAAGCTAGGTTAGTGGCCCAAGGTTACACTCAAGTTGAGGGAATCGACTTTGAGGAATCCTTTGCACCCGTAGCACGGCTTGAAGCCATACGGATAACACTAGCTTATGCATCTTTTAAAAATTTCAAACTTTTTCAAATGGATGTAAAAAGTGCATTTTTAAATGGATTTCTAAATGAAGAAGTTTTTGTTGCTCAACCTCCCGGTTTTGTTGATCATGTTCATCCCGATTTTGTTTTCAAACTCGATAAGGCTTTATATGGTTTGAAACAAGCTCCAAGAGCTTGGTATGAAAGGCTTTCAAGTTTTCTAATTTCAAACAATTTTATTAAAGGCAAAGTAGACACTACTCTATTCACTAAGCATGTTGATAATGATATTTTGATTGTCCAAATTTATGTTGATGATATAATTTTCGGTTCTACTAATGAAGTTTTATGCAAGGATTTTGAAAAGGTAATGCAACAAGAATTTGAAATGTCCTCCATGGGTGAACTCAATTTCTTCCTTGGACTCCAAGTCAAGCAATTGCCAGATGGGAACTTCATTAACCAAGCCAAATATGCAAAGGAACTCGTGAAGAGGTTTGGACTTGAAGACGCTAAAACTTGCAACACTCCCATGGCAACTACAACCAAGCTTGATAAGGACGAACAAGGTAAAAATGTTGATATTAAATTGTTTAGAAGCATGATAGGTAGTCTTTTATATTTAACGGCAAGTAGGCCGGATATCATGTTTAGTGTGTGTCTTTGTGCTAGATTTCAATCGTGTCCCAAAGAATCTCATTTAATTGCCGTAAAACGCATTATTCGTTATGTTAAGGGAACGATTGGATTAGGTCTTTGGTATCCGAAAACTATAGATTTTTCTATGACTAGTTATTCGGACGCCGACTATGCGGGTTGTAGAGTAGATAGAAAGAGTACTAGTGGGACATGTCAATTTCTCGGTAATTGTCTTGTTTCATGGTCCTCTAGGAAGCAAAATTCCGTAGCTCTATCAACCGCCGAGGCGGAGTATGTTGCCGCGGGGGCTTGTTGTGCACAAGTCCTTTGGATGAAACATACTCTCCTTGATTATGATTTGCATTATAAAAATATTAAAATATTTTGTGATAATACTAGTACTATTCATTTAACTAAAATGCAAATCAACATAGTAAGACCAAGCACATTGAGATTAGATATCACTTTCTTAGAGATCATTTTGAGAAAGGTGATATTGATATTGATTATGTTTCCACCGATTTTCAACTAGCCGATATTTTTACAAAACCACTTGATTTTGCTAGATTTTCGTTTATTTGTGGAGAATTAAATATGTGTATTATTGATTAAACATGTTTTTTATAACCCTTTTTGATGTATGACAAAAAGGGGGAGAATAAAGTTACATGTACAAAAATAAGTTCATTTGGTCTTGGTTCCATATGAATTTATGAGTTTTATGAGTTTTATAATTTTTTTTAATCTCTATGATTTTGGTATAAATGGTATCAAGGAGCAAATTTTTGATTTTGGTGTTTTTGGTATCAAGTACAAATTTTAAGGTTTCATTTGTATTGTATTGTTGATTTCAATAATTGGTGCATCATTTCTTTTTATCATTTCAATTACTGGTATTTAGAGCATATTTATAATGTTTAAATATAGCATAATTTGAGGGGGAGTTTTCTCCTCCCCATATTTTTGTAAATAGCCTATTTGTTTTGTCATCATCAAAAAGGGGGAGATTGTTGGCCCAAGAGGTTACACTCTCCATTGTTTTGTGTTTTGATGATAACAAACCAAATAAGTGCTATTTGGTACTAATGTTTTGATCTAGATGAATTTCAGGTTTTGTACCATGTTTAGAGCTCATTCGCTTCGCTTTTGCAAAAACTTCTAAGTTCCACATAGTAATGAAGGCAAATTGCACATCAAGGAAGGATCATAGAAGAGAAGGCAATTGCAAGGCATTGGATGGCTCAAAGATTGCTTCAGAGGTCCTTAGGATTTATTTTATAGCTTTATAGCATGTTAAAGAATAGAGAGTAAGTTTGAAGCTCAAACACACACGTTTTCACGCGTATGCCTTTTCCAAGTTTATTTCCTATAAAATATACAAAAATATTTTAACACTAATTCTTCTTCCTACAAATCTGTTTTTATGTTGTATATTGATTTCATGTTCAAAATAGTTTTGATCAAAATATTTTTCCTCTCAAAATTCCCTTATATTTCAATTTTTGACCTGAGCCGGTCGACCGGCTATATACCACCAGTCGACCGGAGTTCTGGCAGAGTGCACGTATCCGTGTGCACGTCTGTCAGTCGACCGGTAGGCTACCGGTAGTCGACCGAAGTTTTTAGTTTGCTCTCTGGATCTGACCAGTCGACCGGTGGGCTACCGGCCTTCGACCGATAGTTCAACCTTTAGCTTTTCGGTCGACCGGCTGGCTACCGTTAGTCGACCGGTTATTTTTCAAAGTCTCAGTCAGGAGCAGTCGACTGTACCAGTCGACCGATAGTTCATAACGGTCAAATTTTTGAACTATCGGTCGACCGGGCCAGTCGACCGATATGGCCGTTGAACAGTAAACGGGCATATTTTTAATTCTGTTTTAACTTGATTTTGAAATTAAATATCCGTTGGAGGGTATATTTGGAACTAATTACTTCCTAATCTTCAGTAATTAATTCCTAAACCTAAACCCTAGCCCTCTCCTATAAATAGGGGTGTTTGGGGAGAGTTTCTTCATAACATTTATTCAAGAGAAAATTCAAAAGTTTGGGATATTACAAAAGAGCTTGTTTCTTGTTTTTGTGCTGATATTTCTCATTCATTTTCAGAAGTGTTCTTGATATACTCTCTGAATTTGATTTTCTTTCTTCACTTACACAAGAGCTTCATTCCTTCTCAATATTCTCTAAGGACCTTTGTAAGGGAAGAGATATTTGAAAGAGAGAGTTTGTGATCTTTTGATTACTTAGAAATTGTATTGTGCTGAAATTGTAGGAGTTGGGTACTCCATTTGTAATTGATCTTTGTGATAGTGAAAGTAGCTAGAATCCTTCTGGGGAAGGCGGGGAGTAGAGCTGGGTGCTCGAACCTCGATAACATATCCTTGTGTTTGCGATTGGTTTACTTTACTTGCTATTACTTCTTGCTATTGATTGTGACTTGCATCATTCACTTGCATTCATCTCTATATTTGTTGCTCATGCTTCATATTTTTAATTTGGCCCTTGATTAGCATTATCACCTATTCACCCCCCCCTCTAGGTGATTTTCATCTACTTCCTATATCTCCTATAAATACCCGGCAGAGCAACAGAGAAGGGGCGTCCAGAGGCAGAGCCAGAGGGCCAAATCTAGGGTTTTTAGGTTTTTTCTAATTTGTAGTTAGGTTTTCTTTGTAATTTTTATTTCTTTTAAGTGAGGGAGATAGCTATGTTGAGAGTGACACCGATGTATGCTTCTCTTCTCTTCGTTTGTTTCAAGCAATAAAGGTAATATTTTCTTTTGTTAATTGCTTTTACTTTTCTTTTTGTTTTCTTCTCTTTTTCTATTTTACCTCTGTTGGTTTGTGATGAGTATGCAAGTGATTTCTGAAGCACAAGTATAACAAGTCTTAGCGAGTGCCAACGATACTTCATGGAGATGTTCTCCTCCTCAAGGTACGTATCAGTTCATACTTGCCAAGGCTTGATGATATAATGCGAACAGGGGACTGAGATCGATCCTATGGTTTATGCGTTCATGCCTCCAAAACAAGGTAGAAAGTGTTAAGATTTCACATTTTTCTTCAACCAAACTGAGGTTAGTATTTCTTCCTTTTTCTTCTTTTCTTTTATTCTTGTAGATTAAATCACAACACTTCTCCCATTCTTTCTTTCCGACTCATTGTAAAATACCGCTTTCTTTCTAAACTAACTTAATTAATATTTTCTTATTTTCTTTTAATTAACTAAAAAAAAGAGAAATTTTTAGAGATAACTTACAAACGCTTCCATCGCTAGTCCCTCCCAGAGGATCACGACCCGCATAGCCACTGCTACCGCGGATTAGAATTGAGAACCTTGCACAATTACTTCTAAATCTAACATCTTTATTTTTGTGTGCAGGTAAAATCTCGATCAAACAATTGGCGCCATTGCCGGGGAGGGACGGTAAGTTTATCTCTAAATAAAAAAAAATTTTAACTAATTCTTTTATTCTTTCTGTTTGCAGGTTTGGAGAAGAGGGAAACTGACAGCAGAAGTGGACATATAGCAACTCTGTACCTCTGCCCTCGAAGGCAGAGCACAAGAGCCTACTTCAGAGCCGCGGAAACGCGGCAATTGCCGCGAAACCGCGGCCTGAGTAGTTCCCTACTGATCCATCTTTTTGCAGGTTGCTGCAAATTGCAATATCTGTGTACTTCTCTGTTAAAATTTGTTCTGTGATAACCCTGCTTACTGCTAATTAATCAACAGTAAAATACTTATTGTTAAAGATAAAAATTGATTAGACGTTTGCATATTAGGCACGTGTCTTTTCAATTCCTTTATTTTTACTATTGAAGAGTGCTGGAGCAAGGTACGTACGCATTGCATGTAGAATAGGACTCATCTCTTGGTTGATTTTCTGCTTTGAGTGAATTTTATCTACTTATCTTGTACACTTGCACTAATTCATCTTAAGGGCATAACCCATTAACAAGATAAGGTGGGGATTTCATCACCCTTCCTTAGCCCAAAAATCATATCTCAAGCACTCACTAACCCAAGCCTAACTTAAAAATTAGTAGACGTTGGCCCTAGGGACATCTCGGACTCAATTAGGAGATTATCCTAAGGGGGAACAGTGCTGGAATTTGACTCTTGCCAAATCAGTGTCTAAGAAGGGGATTGAGGGCCGAAAGCTCGAAGATTGGTCCTTATTTAATTAAGGAACGTCTTTGACGGAAAACCTTCCACCACTCTTGCCCTGACCTGGCTGATTAACTTGTGGTCAAAGTCTGCACCCAACCTCCCGTGGACAGTCTAACCAGTTAGGAGTCGTCTAGGTCATAGGTCTACCCTAACTTAGGTTAGAATTTTTCTTTTTTGTTTGTTTATTTGTTTTCTTTGTTTGTGTTTGTGTGATATGGCATATAATAAATTTTCCAATTTTAATCCATATTACACACCTAACTATTATTCGGATATTACCAACCCGGCATATCATAACTCTGACCAATCTAGTGTGCCGGAATGGTCTTATCCGAATGGATATAACCCACACCCTCCATCTTATGACTATAATTTCCATAATAATTTCAGCTCGTCACAGAGTTCATGGGGTTTCGCTTCCCCCGAGTCCAATTTTCAACCGACTTGTCCTCCGTCTCCACCTTGTCCACAATATTCCCAAGAGTCATACTCTGATCCACCCATTCAGAATAGAATACCATCTATAGGGGAAATGATAAGTATGCATGAGTCCAAGCAACAATTACCATCAATTGCTGACATGATTATGCGTGAGTCCACCGACTCACGACTTCATTACGATTACATTTCATCTTTTCAAGTCCAATCACAGCATGATGCACCTATCGACTATGAAAGGATGCTTGCTGCCATGACTCAGGCTAGATTAGCCCGTGATCATGATATAGATATGATGGTTCAATCTTTGCGTTCTCACCGTCCGGCCAATTCTAATATCGCTGACCATTCTCTTAGAGCCGACGAACCAAGTTGCTTTGGACAACAAGATTCTAATTCAGTGCCATCATGTGAACTTGCCGAAACTTCAAATTTTGATAACTTGGCAAGTTTTTCCTTTCCTGAAATAGATCTTGAGCATTAATATGATCATGAACCCCAACTTGATGATTCAATTTTGCTTCCTGATTCAATAATGACTCCGGTGTCTCCACCTGATTTCACTTTTTCGAGTCAACATTGGATCCTGTTCCAATTCATCATGAAATTGAATCACCCATTTTTGATGATCATATTGAACTTGACCAATTTTGCAATTTTGAAAGTCCCATGGATAAATTGGCAAGTTCTCATTTTTATGAAATTGAACCCAATGAGATATGTGACCTAGATTCTCAAATCTGTGATCAAGTTCAAATTCCCGAATCATTATTGACTCCTGTTTTGTTACCCGACTTAGGTAATCTTTTAGAGTCAGTCTTGATTCCCACACCTATCATTCCTGAACTTGAATCACCAATATTGAGTCACATTCCATTGTGGGAGGATTATTGTGGACTTGAGCTTCAACTTATTGATTTGGACCCACTTCCTGAACCTAGCCCGACTCCTGAACCATTACTTGATTTAAGTTTCTTTCCTGAGTCGGTATTCGTTCCCATACTTCCCATGTCCAAGTCAAGCATTCCATTTTTTCACACTCCATTTTGAGACAAGGCGGTTGACACAATTGACTCTGAAAATAATTATGAATTATGAAAATTTGATGGGGTGGAATTTTTAAAAAATGTTAATACAGACATCATTTTAGTGGGTTATACAAAAAAGATTTCTGGTGGGTTCCCCCGAATTCCACAAAAAGTAGATTGGGCCGCATTTTGTGGACCAATTAGACCACCACCGGAACCACCACCTTAAGGTAACTTCTGCCTTCCCTTGTTCTTTTTCATGCATATACGCATTCATTCATACATTGAGGACAATGCATGAGATAAGTGTGGGGGTGGGCTTTACTAACATACTAACATAGTTAGAAACTAACAAAAATTTGCTAAAAAAAAAATTCCAAAAAAAAAAAAAAAAAAAGGACAATATTTTGACTTATCTTTTGAAATAAATCTAAGTTAGTTTTAAGGATTAGGAAAATCATGATTAGGATTTCTAAAAACTTGGTCAAAATAAATAAATTGTTTAAATGTTAGGTATAGGAGGAAAAATTGAATAATTAATTAGTCTTGATTTTTACCTTAATGAAATTTGCATACCTAATGCATATCTAGGATTCTAAGACGAAGACCTTTGTGCCTCATATATATAAAAAATAAAAAAATAAAAAAAAGAAAATCACTAATTAAGCTGATACATGTGCCTCAAGAAGCATAAGTATTCATGCCTAAAGGTGAGTAAATAAAATAAAGTCCTTAGTTTTGGGGCCTATTTCACTCGAATTTGAGTCGCGGGGTGTTTTCTCACCTGGTGCCCTAAAGCCAACCGGTTTGGGAGTCATCGACTTTAAGTTCGTTACATGGGTGGATTAGAAAGCCTAAGAAAATTAAGAAAAAATTACTTATATATGTACTAACACATCTAATAGTCAATTAGTTAGGTATGAGGGCCTCAAGAAGCCTTGATGCTTACACGAAAGAAAATTAGATGAGTTATACATATTAAAAAAAAAAGAAGAAAAATAAATATATATATATATATATAGAGGCATGAGAGTTCAAGTTAAGGAATTCCTAGTATAAATTCATAAGGAAGCATATGATTTTTGGTAACGAAAAAGACTATATTAGAAGTTCAATTTTGACCCTTACCTAAAATGGATAACAATTGACTTTATTAAGACTAAGTTTAAGAATGAATAAAAATGATGATTCTAAAAACTTATAGACTACTTAGTCTCTTCAAAAGTATTTCAAATAGTTTCCTTTTTATGGATTTTGTGGGTGCAATCCGCTGAAAACCCTCATGAGACAACACTCGTCCTCTAGGGTAACCTAGGGGTTTAACGGCTTGTTGCACATACTAAGTGCAACCGTGATTCCTACGAAAGTGAGTTAGGTTAGATTAATTTTTCTTTTTCTCTTTGATTTTTACTCGAGGACGAGCAAAAAGATAAGTGTGGGGCTGTGATTGGTAGTGAAAAGTGCATTTTTATTATGACATTTACCATCACATTTTCATATTTATTCATATAATTCTGCACATTTACTAATATTTTATGATTTATTGTGTGCAGGCCTTGAGTTCTTATTTTAATAATAAATAAAGCCTTAATGAAGCCCAAAAGCCCATATTCAAGCCCAAGTGCAAAAGTGCAAATATCAATTGTCAAAATTGCAAATACACAAGGGCCAAAGTTGCAAATATTAAAGAAGAGGGAAGGATAGACTTCTATTCAACCCTAAAAACTTGCAGATGAGGATAAAAGCCAAAGAAGGAGAATTTAAGATCACAAATTCGTGGATAAAAGATTTGGGATCTAGGTAACTTGATTCCCAAGTTATATCCAAATCCAAAGATTAAGAGCCAGGATGCAATTCCAGAAGGATAAGCCTGTCCACAATTTTCACAAAGTTCATTCCCTAATTTTGTTCATATACTTCTTTTCCTGTTCCACCAACCGAAGAAAAATCTGATTTGAAAGAAGTATGGAAGAGTCCCTACAACAAGTTCAAAATTTGCTCAATTCACAACCCTTCCCACATCAAACTCCACATATCCCTTTCCTAGAGCATCCAATTGAAGAAAAATTTGAGCTAGAAAAGCGTTTGGAAGTCTTTTGTGAAAGAATGTAAAACATGTTAGATTCATCATCTTAACCAAATTTTCAAGAGTCCTACTCATCTTTTCCAGTCTCACCAATTCAAAATGAACAACCATTAATACTGGACTTGAGTATGGAGCCCTTGCGTGAGTCCGAGCACAATCTAATGGACTCACAATTTCACCACAATTTTCAAAGTCAACTTCCATACTCACCTTTTCAAGAAGAACCAATTGCAAAGAGTGTGGAAGACATGATTCCAAATCCAAATTCTGTTACATGGCCTATCAGTAGGTTAGACTCACTTATGTGCGAATTGATTAATGAGAGCGAGGAAAGTCTTTCTTGTCAACCTTTAATCGATCCTTATATCCCTAACTTTACTGATTGGACCCATGAATCATGTCATTTTGGAAATCCCGATTCAATTTCAGAACATACATTTAAACTTGACCACACTCCAAGTTATGAAAATCGCCTGGACATTCTGGCAAGTTATCCTTTTCCTGAAATTGAAACTGAACCTGACTGTGATCCTGAACCTCATGTTAGTAATTTCATTTCGCTTTTTGATTCAATAATGGCTCTGGTATCTTTACCAGATTTTTTCTTTATTCCGGAGTCAACATTGAATCCTGTACTAGTATACCGTGAAATGGAATCACCAATCTCTTATGATCACACTTCATTCATAGGGACAATGTGTGAACATCAATTCTTTGGTTTGGACCCCATTTTTGAACCAATTTTGACTCTCATTATTGACTCTCGACTTGATCTGAGTCAAATTCCCGGATCGGTGTTAGTTTTTACTCCTACTCCATTTGAGTCCAAATCAATCATCTCCCTAAATCACACATCATGTAGGACAAGACTGTTGACGAAAATGACCAAGTAATTATTTCTGAAAATTGGAAATTAAATGGGTATAATTTTTTAAATAAGACCATTCAGTCCATCATTCTTTTACTGGGTCGCATTAGAGAGGTCATTGGTGGGTTCCTGCATGATCCACACTATTTTGATTGGGTAGCAACGCTTGGCCCAATCAGACCACCACGGAGCCACCCCCCTGAGGTAATCTTCCTTCCCTCTCCATTTGTTTCATGTATATACATATTCACGATGCATTGAGGACAATGCATGAGATAAGTGTGGGGAGGGTTTACTAACGTAGTTAGTTTTATATTTTTTTCTTTTACACTTCTTTTTAATTTTAAAAAATCTTTTATATAAAAACTCTTTTTGTTCTTTTTACAAAACTTTTTGAAACAAGATAAATAGTTTTGAGTTATTTTAAGAAAATTAAGATTGTCTTAGGAATTAGGAAGACCTAAAATTATAAAATTTTAAAATGAGTCAAAATAATAGATCTTGTTTAAATTTTAAGATAAGAAAGTAAAATTGAAAAGATAATTTGATATTGAATTTTTGCCTTAGATTTATGCACTCCACACTTACACATTTTTGGGATTGAAACAAAGACTGAAAATGCCATAAAAAA
>JAVJIF010020226.1:0-51431 GCA_038442645.1 Agave tequilana | reverse complement strand
CTTAGATTTATGATTTCTTATCTAAGGGCTTGTTTATTTCTCATAATTAGTCCCTAAGTGATAAAATATAATTACAGTAAAATTACTTACATTATTTATTTAGAGTCGTAAGTCATAAAATACACTTACAACCAACTTACAATCTAAACATTTAATTTTGTGATCATGCAATTCTCATTTATACCCCACTTACTGTAAAAATAGTTTATTTTGTGATCAGATAACTCTCACTTACAGCCCACTTGCAGCATAAATAGTTAATTTTGTGGTAATACAATTTTCACTTCCAACCCACTTGCAGTATAAATAGTTAATTTTGTGGTGATGTAATTTTGTATTGCTGACAATTAATTTTAATTAGATTAATTTCTTTATTAGATTAATATTTTTAAATTACGATAAATTTTTTTAATCATTAGATTAAATTTAGTTATAAGATTTAATCTTTCATTAATTATTCTTATAGTTTTTATTATTAGAATCTTTTTTATTATTAAATTAGTAATATTTAATATAAAATAATAATTCTCTATTATTAATTAATTTTTTAATTATGGGATCTATTGTTTTTATTATTGAATTTAATAATATTTAATATTATAATTTAATATTTAATATTTTTAATAATTAATATTAGATTACTATTAATGTTTTTGTGGTCTAATATTTTTATTATTTTTAATATTAATATTTCAGTATTTTAGTATTTAATATTTTTAATATTTACTGTGTTTATTATTTATTTTAAATTTTTAATATTTTAATATTTACTTATTATTATTATTTTATTATTTTTAATAATATGTTTAAATAACTAAACAGTTAATTTATAGTTAACTTTTTCGCTTACAACTTATACATTACTAACTAAATACTGTAAAACACAAAGTACATTCTCATTTAAAGTTTCACATTACTAACCAAATATCGTAAAATTTACTTGCGTGAAACTCACTTACAACTGTAAAAGAGTTAACCACTTACGACTTATAGCCACTTGCAGCAGCCAAACAGGCCCTACATTGCCACATATTGTTAAGCATTAGTTGTATCTCTTTCATGTTATACATGTTTTAATTGATTTCTTGCCATGTTTTTCTTCCTTAACTATTTGGGGGATACATGTCATTTATTATCTTCTCACCCGTGAGATGATAATCATGAACAAGAGCTCATATCATAGGATATTGAAAAACTTGCATGGTTAGATCTTGACATTCCATTTGATAAATTAAAATGTTCATAAGTAGTGCACATGTGTATGGTATATGAATGCTTAAACTATAAGATTAATGTACGTATATGTTACAGTAATCATATATATTAACAAACAATTGTATACTTAACGGTAATTAATCATACATATTGCATTATATAACCCGAGAGGATCATGTACCTAATCTTCGGCACATGACACGCTTTGTGGATCTGCTGCCGAGGAAACTTCTCAATATGATTCATACAATCAAGAGCTTGATATGGTCAATCTACCTTTTAGATCTCATGATTCTGATTCCTGAGAGAGAGAGAGACTAAGTATCTTCTTGTAGATTTTGTCGTCAGAAACTCAACAAGGCGCAAATCAAGCTCTGCGTATATTATTCCCAAGTTACAGTATGATAATATTGTTTTTATGGCAAAAATCCTTTATATTGTCCTTGACAAATCAACCTCGAGACTCTATATTTTATTTATTTGTTAAGAAATAAGACTCCATATATGGCAATGTCATTCACATGGTGCTTGTGACTTGATTTTTTTTAAAAAAAATTATATGTAAATTAAATTGATATATTTTTATAACAACTCTCTATCTCGAAATAAATGGGAAGGAAATTAAGCCAAGCAATAATATCACTCCAAAATGTTTTCCTCAATCTAATCCAGCAGTGCAATAATTACTTTTGGGTGGCACTCCCTTTTATATGGGCCCTTGGAGATCTGTCCTTTTTCACTTTTTTAACATATCACATAGATTCCTCTCTCTCTCTCTCTCTCTCACACACACATTCTTTGAGTCTAGCTAGTTAGATTTAAGGTTGGTAATTTGAGAGGAGGGCATGGAAAGAAGCCATTCCGGCGAGCTTGGCCTCGGAAGCGGGCGATCCAGGTCATCGAGGAAGGGGAAGAAGAGTAGCACTGACAAGCCCAAGCAGCCCCAAAGAGGGCTCGGCATCGCTCAGCTTGAAAGGATCAGATTACACGATCAGATGGCTAGCCTCCTTCCTTCACTTCATCATCCTCTTTATCACGCTAGTTTAAACAAGGTTCAGTTCTTGATTGAATTTTTATGTGTGATGACTGATTCTATGGTATTTATTGCTTTCAAGATCTCTTTTTTTGTTATTTATGTGAATTTTATGAGAATAAAGGAATTTAATGGAAGATTTATTTCTATACTAGCAGGAGGAGGTAAGAACAGAAATGGCTTTTTCGTCATCGTCTCCCACTACTTCCTCGTATCCTGTTACCTCATCTTCACTCTTTCCTCTCCATCCCAATACTATGGTAAGTCAAAGCTTAAACTAGAACTTAAAAAAAATCTTGTGATTAATAGGAGAAAACAATAATATGCAGTTTTATTGTATATTTACAACTCAACTTCATCTTTTTACATATGATAAAGATTTAGTTGTGAGAATGATAAAAGCAACAAGAGAGCGAAGAAAACCCTATCATCAGTTTCAAATTTTAGTCTTGCCTTTCATCTCTCCTGTTCTGGAGAAAACCCTAGTTTGGTGTTTAATAAAAAAAAGCGTCTTTTGAATCACTTCTGCAGACCAGATAAAACTGATCATTGATTTAGGTATTAATTGTGATCATTCTTCTGCTATTTCTTTGATTTGGGGTTCGTCTATCTTCGGTCCTTTAATCCCTTCAATCTTCTAGAATCCTTAATCGTCCAACAAAGTAATAGGATTGAATTATCACTTTGCTAATAAAACTTTATGTGTTCATCTATATGGAGTTCAGATGGATTTGCAGGAGATGATCGAAGAACAGATCTCAGATATAGTGAGTTTCAGTCTAGCTCTACAGTCAGGTACATGTCGTTGACGCTCTCCCAACATATACGAGTATTGATTTCCTTTTGAAATATATATCTCACTTGAAGTTTTATGTGATTAAAATTGCAGGCCATTCTTAAATCACACCACCACCTTTCTACCACATCAATGGGGACAACAGACAGTGGATCTGCCTCTCTTAAAACAAAATATTGAGGTTCGTAATCTTGATAACAATAGCACATGTTAAACATGCTTTAACTCCGATGCTGAAGTTGCCATTTGGTTCATGGCACTGCAGGACGCAGCGCAGAAGAAGAGACGACATGATCGTTGCCACTCAATGGGTTCCATGAGCCAGAACTCAGATTCAAGTGACACACAAGAGTTGGACTTGGAACTGAAGTTGTCGATTTGACACGTAACACAAGAATGAAATTGTTGAATGGCTTTGCTGTTTGTTCGGAATAAGTTGGTAATACTTCAAACGATTGATGTTATATAGTTTCTTGATGACTATGAAATATGACCGTATATCCTATAAGATATGACTTCTATAAAGCCTAGATTGTATGCAGAACAGGAGAAGTGTTTCAAACTTAGATATTAGACACTCAAAACGTAGAAACATAGGATAATTAATACTCCTTAAATTTGTGAAGTTTTGATAATTATGAATTTAACCTATTCTACTGATAGTTGCCTCTTATAGTTGCATGAGATCTTCTGTTGTTTCTTTAAGCATTTATGTACATCATCTGTAGCTTATCCTTGAAGAATTGAAGTTGAAGAGTGAAGAATTGGAAGTTTATTACTTAAATTAATGGTTGGGCTATATGATGTGCTATGATGTGAAGATGGGCTGGTACATGCATATTGAAATCTGATGATTAGCCGAGGATCCTCCTTATCAAAAAATACTATACATTCTCGTTTGCAAGCAATAAGATGGAAGGTTAGATTATTCTTGGAATTTGGCCACAAGCTGGCTTGAAAAATATTTGTGATAGTTGTACCAACTGTAGGAACTTTGCTGATGACTGTTCGTTCATTCATGATATTCTTCGATTCAGTTCTTACAACCTCCTTTTGAGATGTCTGTCTTAAGGGAAATATTGTTGTCCAATTCTTATGCCACACTATCAAATTCATGGTGTTAAAATATTTGACCAACTTTCTTCTGCTCCGCTCTCTGCCTAGGGTTTTTTGCCTGCACTACACTCTGGTGTACTTACAGTCAGTTGTCTGCATTTCCCATTTCCTTTCTTTATTTATTCCTAGTTGTGCATATGCACAAAGACAACATATGGCTTGGCAAAGTTTGTCCCTGGTTAGAATTCACAACAATTGTGACCTGCCATTAGCCCATTACATTCATGCATCCATGTTGAGAAGTACTAATTTAAGTCTTTTTATTTCAAGTAATGTTGGAATTTCCATATCGTCCTGGGATGTAACTTTTAGGATTCATAAATTTCATTGTTTGGTCTTAATGGTAGCTTTCTTATTTTAGATTTGCTTTAGCTCTTGGAAGGTTTGACTTCCCTTGCAAGCATTTTTTTAAGGACTTATTATTTATTGTTTGCTACTTGAATGTATGAGCGGTTGGTGATTCAAGTTTTTGTTGTGTTGTTTTCACCCCCTAATTTCTCTTTCTTTGTTTTTCTTTTTCCTTCTACTTTTTCCCTTTTATTTCTTTTAGCTTCTATAAATATCATTGTATAAACTGATCATGGATTAGGGTTTGCATGAGAAATAGATATTCTATTTAAGGATTTAAAATGATGGTTTTATATGATTATTATGGTCATTCCCTCTCTTGGTTTTTTCTTTTGAGGGGAATTATGGGCCATTCTTCTTCCTTTATCATATACTTTCACTCTTTTTGAGTATGACAATTTTTGCTGTTAGTCTTTTTCTCTTACTCCTCAGGTTTAAGGTAGAATGATCATTTGTTAGTTTTCTTTCTGCTGGCAGGTTGTTCGGTGTAATTAGTGATGAGCAGCACCTTTTAAGGAACCATATGCACGTTACACTTCTTGAACACTCTTCTAACACAACTCAAGGCACCTCTCTAGATAGTTATAATCTTGCATGTTTATAAATGTGTTCTCAAACAAATTTATTGATTATACCAATGTGATGTTTATGTAGACATTGATTTCAGCTACTAAGTCTTGGTAATATGTCTGATATTAGAAGTGCGATATATTGAGCTATTCTCTCATCAGGAAGAAAGTAATACGGCATGAAAGTATAATAAGCTAACTTTACTTAACAATACAAGTTAATGCTTGTTTATGTGATGCTACTAGATGTATTTGTTGTTTCTTGTCTACTTTCTAGGATTTAAAATTGTACTGCTTCTTCCATATAAAGGAAATTGCGCGACTATGTCAAACATGTCCGTCAATGCTTTCCATGCATTGTCCGTTCATTTTATGTAGAATTTTTGTTGATTTTGGACTATTGTTTGATGCTCGCTAAGCATGACCTGGAGGTGTTGGTTTTGATCATGTTCATTACGTTTATGATCTCACTTAGGGTTTTGATTACAGTTTTTGTGAATGAGTAGGATCGTTTATTTGCTCAGTGGATCAGGACTGGTGTTATTGCAGTCCACTTCTCTTTTTCTATGTGATACTTTTTATCTACCCCAGCTTGCTATAAATGGTTCCAGTTAGTGTGATTGTAGATCTTTCGATTTAAACATGTCCTTGGGGTCGTGTTCTCTCTAATTCATGATTTCCTGTTCTTTCTCTTCCTTTTTGCTCTTTATTTTTCCCAGCCTCTATATGGGACTCATAATTGATTGGTTTTGTGATTCATTTTTATTTTTTTCATCTCATTATTATTATTATTTGGATAATTGTCAAAGCCCTCATTATGCATGTAAATCACTAGTTAGCAGGCTATGGACAATATTAGATTCCATTATACATCGAGGTGATATAAGATCCAAAATGTTTCAACAATTTGAATCTTCTTTTATTATTTATGGAGTACAAAGTGGAAATTCTACCATAACTCATTCATTATTTTCTATTCATCAAGAATTTGAGACCCTAAATATGGCTCAGAGTGTCATCTAGATGTAATTAAGAAAATGGAGTATGACCAGTATTATCATATTATCATGAGTATGAGATGTTGTAAATTTGTCTTGTTTTCAAGAGGAGATGATGATCAAAAAAGATCCAATTAAAATTAGAGAAGAAAAAAATTTGAAAAAAGCAAATCAAGAAAATAGTATGGTGATTGACAAGCATGTCAATCGCAGGCAGTCGATATGCGTGTCGACTGCACTCAACAGAGAAGAAACATGGCTCAGATTTTTGACAGGCAGCAGGCGCTGTCGACAGCCCTGTCGACAGCCAGGGGCCATAATTGAATTTAAATTTCTTTTTAGGGCGCGTTCAAGTTTCTTTTCTAGTGGATTCTGAATAGAACTCAAATTCTATTCATTGAAGGATGTGTTTCTAAAAATTGAGGGTCTAGAATTGCTCTAGATCAACGAAATCAACTCCTACAATGATTGATCAAGTTCTTCAAGCATTCAACAGTCCAGATCATCCAATAGATCGAATAGGGTTTGTATTATAAACTCTATAAAGAAAGGTTGTAACCTAGTGTAACAACACAAGATTAAAAAGAAAGCCAATGCAAAGGGAAGAGTAGGTGACGGTGCAAAAAGAAGGAATACTCTTATAATTTAGAGAGATTTAAGGTGAAGGTGAATACTCTTGTGGGAATCAAGGGAAAGATTAGATCTCTTGTACAAAGTTTATTAATAAAACTCCCTCATGTCCTCTCACTGTGGACGTAGGCTGGGTTTTGGGTGAACTACGTTAAATCCTCTTGTTGTTTCTCATTTGTCTTGGTATTGCTACTTTACTTTACTAGTTTTCTTATACAAATATTACATATTGTCACAATTCCGCAACGTCGATCACGGTCTTGGGCACACAACAGTTGGTGTCATAACTCGGTTGTTGGTATAGTCTCAATATAAGATTCATATCTAGGCGATATGTCAGCTATTAAGTCTATACTACTATAAATAAGGCCAGTTTAATTATTCAGAATATCTCGTCTGTCAAATTTGGCCATATTTGGAAATTATAGTTAAGCTTAGAAAAATGCTATACATATCAAAGATTATGTATGAATTTTTTTTTTAAAGTTCAACTAAACTTATTCTATATTTTTTGACTTCTTAATCATTTATATTCTCTCTCCATAAAGAAATTATGAACAGATAAAAGCTTGTTTTCAAGAGCTCATGCATCAGGCAGTTGTGATTGTGATTAGAAAGGATCTCATTTTCCATTGTGCAACCATCCAATAAATCATATAATCGATTCTTGTGCTAGACATATGGCCTGTTTTGAAATATTTTATTTACAAACATAGTTGGATTTGTGCCCATAAATTGCTCATATGATCAAACATTCTCTTCCCTGCGAGTTAATTGATTAAGATATATTTATATAGAGTGAGATGCAGAGGAAACTCTAAAGTTGCTCAAAAAAATAATAACATGAAATACAATTTAGTCGGCATTCTTCTTTTTGTCACTGGACTTGAATTTGGGTTCTCTCACCTCTTCATCGTTGAGCAAAGTCTTTCTTAGTGTCCGCATTTATTTCTTCATGCTCATGCATGTCATTGTGATCCGTTCTCAAGCAAAGCCCTGCTTTTTACGTCTAAAGCAAGGAGTTCTTTTTTTAAGGGAAGGGTGGGGTCTTGGTCTTATATTATTAAAATAATAAAGAACGAGGAGTTACAAGAGAGACAAAGGAGGAGAGATATAAAATAAAATTATAACAAAGCATAAGCAAACTGAAGATGCCTGCTACAACACACTATGATGGCTTACTGCAATTGTGAATAGGGAAATAAGCTTTTCAAAGATTCACCAAAGAAATAATCCGGCCGCCAAGCTCGATGATATAAGAGGACTTTGCTTTAAAAATTCGTTGATTCCTCTAATGACATACTATCCAAATGATTGCATTGACCACATAGTCCCAACAGTTAACCTCACTTTGTGAGATTGAAGCTAGCCTCCAACCTCGCCAAAGATAAGCAATGGAAGAAGGCCAAGTGGATATTACTAGACGGCTTCTTTCCGACGCCCAAAGATTCAAGTTGAAAGGCGGTCTGCGGGCTTACCCCACAAAGCGAGCACGGTGAAGAAATGAGAATATCTCTTTTAGCAAGGTTATCCGCTAGTTTTGAGAGAAGCTTGTGTAGTCCAAATCTATCAAAAATAATTGTTCTCTTCTTGAAACGCGGTAAGTTCGAGTTCTTAAACTTAGGGTTATGACAAAGAAGGATTTTTGCAGATTGTCTAGTTATTTCAGCTTATAATCAACACAGTCACAAGGTCAGGGGAAAGTAGCAGAATAAACCCTAGAGAACCAAACTCATATATATTATGAAGGATCCGATTGATTGATTTGCAACGTACGTATGCAAATCCAAATCACCTTGACCTCACACCTTGAGTCTTTGATGTTAATTATCTTAAAATTCATATAGAATAACTTTTGTCTCTCCAAAACTGATGGAGGGGAGGGTTACCTGATCTTTGCATGTGGCAAGAAACTTAGATTGAGTGGATTATCGAATTAAATCCTTGTTTCTTTAAAGGAAAAGGAAAAATGAGAATCATTGAAAACTATTAGAAAGTCGAATATCAAATGTGAAAGATGAGAAACCCTCGTCAAAGCTTTCAAGAAGAGGAGGAAAAAAGTAGCCTAATAAGCTGAATATAAGCTGGAAACCATATCTTCGTAAAAACAAAAGGGAAAAGAGGGAGGAAGAGAGAGGAGGAGGAGGAGAAGAGAGGAGAAAAGACTCGACCTCCGAAACCCCCAGCAGTGCTCGCAGGGTGACTACAAGCAAATGGGTCTAATTACGAGAGATTGAGGAGTTGGTCCTGAAGCTACTTTCCTATATTACTACTCAAGGCTTCTTTGGTTTTGAAGTTTTCTAAATTGTAGCTTAAGTTGTAGTGACAAGTTGTAATTTACAAACTCTTATCTATAGTTTTTCAAACTAAATTTAACCTTTTTTTTTTTTTTGGGTAAAAGGAGAATAATGGGTTAGGTCACCCATGAGGAAATATCCTCACGTAGTGATTAAAATAGTCAATCATGTAGTTTTTTTTTTCCAGATTAGGTCCTGTCATATGTTGGTGTTCCTACTTTATGATGATTGTATACCAAAAATTATGTACATATCATAAGACTTGATTGTATAGCAAGAGGATACAAAATTTTCTATTTTTAAAATACTGTTAATTTTGTATCAACTTGGATATACAATCAAATCTCATGATATACACATAATTTTTTATATACAATAATCATAAGATATGAACAATAACATATGATAGGGCCTGATCAAAACAAATACACCGATATAGTTGAACTTTTCATCATCACTCAAACAAATTTCCTCATGTGCCACTTGATACCTATCATTCTCGCAAAAATAATAAAGTTATCTCAAATTTCTTTTTTTTAACTTTTACTAATTTAGAGTAACATTAACCAAGTTTGATTATATTTTCTATAACTGCATTGTGGAGGAATTTTCGCTCGCTGATCACCAAGATCAGGGCACAAAACGTCGAGTCAATCACAAATATGGCAAAAAACCATTATACAAAGACGAAGCAAACGAATTTAACGTGATTCGGCAACTTACCAACGTTCTCAAGGCAGAAGGGAGAAGATTTTATTTAAACAACTGAACTACAAGGGCTACGAATTGATCTGAAAATTCAAATTGAAAATCTACGCAATTCGCCGTAGAATTCTCTCAGACAAACTAACTTCTACAACTCGTCAATACAATTCACCTCCCTCAAAAAAAGGTTACACATCAATGAGGACACTACCTCTCTTTATATAACCACAGAGTCCACGAAGAAAAGAAAACCAAAAACCCAGAATTTGGATTAGAAATAAATTTCAAAACTGACTTGGATACGCTCAGAACTCAAAACGCTGTGGACAGCCTGAGGTTTCCCGTGCTCTTTGTAAATCGCTGTCGACAGCACTCCATATCCTTGTCGACAGCTCCGACTTTCTGTTGGCGTATCCACATATAAGCTTTCGACAACTCAATGAGCCTATCGACAGTCACTTCTTCAACCGGTGCTTCTTCATCTCTCTTGGCCATATTTTCACTTGGTTAAAAAATCATATTTTAGATCTTTTTCCTGCAATTCCCTACCTCAGTGAAGATTTCTCAAATTTGAGCTGAACACAATAAATCAGCCGATTTTGACTAAACAACTTGTTGCGCCATTACGACTGCCTACGTACCCATGCCCAGGGGATCAAGCCATCCGCTGTTCATCCAAACGAGCTCCACCGAGTTCAAGCAACCAAATCAGTTGTTTTCAAATCTGCAGCAACAAATCCAACCGGCTGAGTCATATGGATCTCCTTACCAATACCGTCATGGAGAACAACGACTTTCAATTAAGTTGATCTAGCTCACCAATTTGAGATCCAAGCTTCTTACAACCCACTTCTATAAATTCTTCTTAGTTCCTTCTGCTGCAACTAAATCGACCTTTCTTTCAATCTGTTCAACATCCAAACTAGCCACCTAATCTCCACCCAGTGTCACATCCGGTGATATCTCAACTAATACCAAACTATCTGGAGATGTGGAGTAGCATTAAACCTCCACCTGCTGTGATACATCCTTAGTCTTCATCCTCTCCACCTACTGAGAGATGGTAGACTTCAACAATGAAGTCTCATCGAACATGACATGCTTACTCAACATAGTCTTCTTATTTCGGGGTCCCATAGCTTGTAACCTTTTATATTTCTCTTGACACCCAAAAACAAACACAAACTTCTTTACTCGTGGATTCAACTTGTCATCTTTGACACTAAAGTAGACCAGACATCCACATACCCGCAGCAAACTATAGTATTGAGTAGCTCCACCTGACCAAATATCTAATGATGTTTCACCTCCTATCTCAGTACGACGGACAATTCATGAGATGGCTAGCATATACCAACGCCTCAGTCCAAAACGTCTTGTCTAATGATGCATTAGACAACAACCACCGAACCTTCTCCTGTAAGGAATAGTTCATCTCCTTAGCCACGTCATGTATTCCACTTGTGAAGTGAATACCATTACCAGAGTTATGGTCAAATTGTAAAAATTGATCCTTGTACTCTCCAACACTATCAATTTGGAGCATCTTGATCTTCTTACCAGACTGTTTGTCCATCATATTCTTTCACTTTACCAACATATTTAGGACTTCAAATCTTTATCTCATAGGATATACCCAATATCATCTAGATATATCATCAATAAATAAGACAAAGTACCGATGGCCTCCAATCAATGCAATCTTGATAGGTCCCCAAATACTAACATAAACACAATCAAGAAGAATTTGTGAGTGGTGAGTTGTGTGATGAATTTCAGCTTTGTCGTCTTGTCCAGAATGTCGTGTCCACCCAATTCCAACTTATAGGTAGAAGCACCTTCTACTGATCCCTACTTTGCAAGAGCTTGTAAAGATTTTTCTCCTGTGTGTCCGAACCTCATCTGTCATAACCTGGTAGAGTCGTCTTTCAAATGTTCTGAAGGTGTCAAATTTTCTATAACTGCACTATCTTCAAGTAGTACAAGTTGTTGCGTCGAATGCCGTTCAGAACTATCAATGAGCCGCTCGACATCTAGAGAATGCCTTCTCCAAGTGTCCCTCTTAGACCCTGTACTTCCAAAGCTCCAATTGAATTCAAATTCTTCTTCAACTGAGGTACATACCTCACATCCTTCAACTCCTTTGTCATCCCATTGAACAACTTGATACAGACTGTACCTATTCCTTCAATATGGCATGTGCAACCTTCGTCAAGCATCAACAAGCCTCCATATAGTTTTTCAAAACTAGCAAACCACTTCCGTTTGGAACAAACGTGATAAGTAGCGCCCATATCCAAATCCATTCAAATTCTTCTGAATAGCAAATAATAGGGTGACGAAAAGTGAATAGCCAGATGAGTCAGAATTCTTACCAACCGCAATTACGATTTTGGACTCTGATTTTGACCCCTTCTTTAGCTTTGAACAATCAATTTTTCAGTGCCCTACTTCTTTACAGTAAGCACACTGATTTTGCTTCAAATCTTTATGACCACCAGTTTTGGACTTTCCAATAACTCCCTTGAGCTTCCAATTTTTTGTGCCATCAAATTTCACCATATCACTCTTCGATTGGTGGATGCTCACGGTTTTCACCGTGGAATGTTTAACTCTGGCCATATCTCCTTCAAAAAAAAATGCCAAACACAATGCGGAAAACCAATCGGAAATAAATCCAACCTAGATAAAGATAGACCTTTACCTCAAAGTGAAATCCTAGAAGAGTTTTTAAAGCGATCTACTCCATCAAATTCGATCCCACGAGCAATTCAAAAATGTTGTTCTTGGAATCAACACACGATCCCACGAACAGTCCACGATGCTCTTGAAATCGACACACGATTCCACGCTGAAACCGGGAAGCTCTAATACCACTTATTGGGCCCTGCAGTGGAATTTCGCTCGTCGATCACCAAGTTCAGCGCAGTAAACGCCGAGCAGTCACAAATATGACATGAAACCATTATACAAAGAGGAAACAAACGAATTTAACGAGGTTCGACAACTTGCTTGTGTTCTTGGGGCATAAGGGAGAAGATCTTATTCAAACAACTGAGTTATAAAGGTTATAAATAGATCCGAAAATTTAATTTAGAATCTACGCAATTCGCCTAGAATTTTCTCAAACAAACTAATTCTAAAACTCTTCAATACAATTCACCTCTCTCAAAAAAAAGTTACACATCAATGGGGACAATACCCATCTTATATAAGCACAGAGTCCACGAAAAAAAAAGAAACTAAAAACTCAGAATTTGGATCAGAAACAAATTTTGAAACTGACTCGGATACACCAAAACTCAAAACGCTGTCGACAGCTGAAAAGGCTTGTCGACAGCCTCAGACATCCCCTGCTCTCTGTAAATCGCCATCGATAGCAATCTATATGCCTGTCGACAGCTCCAACTTTTTTGTTGGCGTATCCAGGTATAGGCTGTAGACAGCTTAATGAGCCTATCGACAGCCACTGCTTCAACTGTTGTTTCTCATCTCTCTTAGTCGTATTTCCATTGGGTTAAAATAAAAGACCATGTTTTAGATCTCTTCCCCACATTTAAGGCTAACCTTTTAGTGGTAGCTAGCTACAATTTAGTTAAAATGATAGATAAACGAATCCTCAAATTGACTTTTTAGAGTTAAGATATTTAACTGACTGCAGTTTGAGAAAATTTAATTAGTCCAAAACTAAATAGACCATTAGTAATTGTTGCGTGGATATTTAAATATGGGTTGGATTATAATTGATCAGGCCCAAAGCCAATGCCATGTATCCACGATACTTTTGTGATTAATTAAGATCTTAACATCCTATGAATTATATACCATTCAAATACTCAACAATTGCCTGGGAAGCTTGGTTCATTGGCAAAAAAAAAAAATAATAATAAGAGTGGGTTGTGCGAAGTTCTAAAGTCGACACCAGTTATGACCTTTTTCCAAAAAAAAAAAGTGCTCAAACAATTAATCATTTAGCACCCTATGAAGTAAAACTATTCGGCCTCTGTTCAACACAAAAGAATGTCATGTTAATTCTCTGTTTAGTTATTTTTACCTGTATCCAGCCTCCAACTTAAACTTCACCAATCATAACATTTTAGCGCTACAAACTACTCAAACTGAAACAAGAACTAAAACTGAAAGTAGTGAAAACCATTATCTTAGCAATAATCTTTCTACAGTTTTTCCAAGCTCTTGGGAGACGATTTCCCACAGTTTATCGGCATACTGTGGCCTTGTCAGTTTCACCCAAACTGCCAAAAGAAACTTCCAGGAAGTACTCATCACGGCCAGCTACAGTATTAATTTCTAATCGTTTTTAAATATAAAGAATAATGTTAAAATAAACTATTTTTAGTGAATTTTAACAAGACTCAGAGAGAATAACATATGCACCCAACTTCCCGTGTATTACAACCACTAAGCCATTTGTCTCAAATATTTGGGGCAGGCTATATGAACCAAAAGAGAATTACGTCGGATCAGGCACACAGATCAGCTTTCTCCACTCATTCCTAACGAGCAATATGTCTTCATTAAGACCTTTAGCCTCTATATCTTGACGTATTACTTCCATTCATGTTTTCTTCTGTCTCCCCTGCGCCCACCAACTTCCCGTATATTATCCAAGGAATTTTTTTAACTTGAGATCCCACATTTCACCCTCTTTGAATTCATTTTGGTTCAAAACTTATGAGTCCAAATAGCATGATTCACAAACAGATGTGTAAGCAAATGCAATGCAAAAATGAAGAAAGTAAAATGAAGAAAGTGCCCGCCTGCAAGCAAATAATAACACAAAGATATTTGATTACAAGCCTAAATGGACTCAACCCGTACAATTCCACCGAAATCTACTTGGGCAATAATACAACTAATCACATAAAATTGAAGACAGATCGCATTAATAACTACTTCTCTCAGTCAAGAATTACTCCTTTGAAGATGAGCTTACAGAAAGCAGAAAATAAATTAAGAAATATAACTCTGCACTACTCTAATTTACCAACGAAAGTGAAACCAACAGCAAAGAGTGAACGAACGTCAATTCAAAGTAAAATACAAGGGTTTTGATGGGATAGACGTGTATCATTAGGGAAAGATTCGTGCTTGAATATTTTCCACTAAGATACAGCTCTATGACATCTGAACGTAAGATTCACTCTGTTAAAGTTGATTTACATTATTTCAAGTAACTAAAAATTAAAAATCATATATTTTGAATATTTTTTTGTCCATCTATCAAGTAGGCTGAAAATAGACGGTAAAAATAGTGAGTTGGTTAGTTTAACGGTGTAGAATATTTGAAATCTAATAAAAATTAGTACGTGAGAGTCTATAGGTGTTTAGATCATAATAAAATGATCGGATCGAGAATTTGTATGTCTAAAAATGAAGATCTAATTAATATGATATTTTCGGCCGTCCATTTTGCGTCGACTTGATAGATAGGCACAAAATTTCAAAATACATTTTTTTTTAGATACTAAAAATAATATAGATTAATTTCAACGGAATGTATCTTGCATTCAGCTGTTGTAGAGCTGAATTTGAGCAGAAAAAATTCGGCTTCGAATTTTTCTAGAATGACACAGGTCTATCTCGGGTTTTGACCTAGAAGAAGTCTCACTTTCTCCTCTTTCCTCTTTCATTGTGGTTTTTTGTATTCAGTTCTCTTATGCCATACGGGATTCTTAACCTCCCCGTTTGACCCATGTCTTCCCTTTCAATTGTGTCCAAACTCGTGCTTAATTTAATTCGGAATGGGTTGTTTTGATTTAGGGTTTTACATCAGGCCAACAGCTGAAATATTATCCCAAGATTGGCCAAGAAAAGAAACTATGAGTTATTAACGTCTTTGCATCAACCCACAAAAATATTTTGATGTGTAAGTACTATTTATCGGTACTGAGTATCTCTACTATTCTCGCTGGAGGAAAAAATTAACATGTAGCACTATACGCGAACGGCTACCGTCCTCCTTTTTTGTGAGGCGCACTTATTCCTTTTCTCCCATTTCTTGGGTCCCGCCTCTCTGTGTTCGGTTCATGTGTGTGAGTCACACACATACAATAAGAGAACCAATCACACGTTGACAGGTGAATTGAAATTCTTATAATCTCTTATAATATGTGTGTGAGGCTCACAAATAAAAAAGAGGACCTCACACACATATTATAAGAGATTATAAGAGTTTCAATATACGTGTCAACACGGGATTGGTTCTCTTATTGTATGTGTGTGTCTCACACATAAACCGAACCTCCCCTTACTCCACTCTCTCACGCTTTCTTTGGGTGAAATCACATTTTTCGGAGGTTTCTTTCCTCTCCCTCTTTTAACGAGTTTTTTTTGGCTCACCGCAACAAGCTCACCGGGCTCATTGCGAGGGCGGTGAGCCGTTCGATGCGGAGGGCCCCACCGGGTGGGTCCATGAGCCCTGTGAGCATGTTGCATTGAGTAAAATTTTTTTCTCTTTTAACTCTTTCGGCATACTTCAAATTCTAAAAAAGATCAGACCTCACATGCTATTGGGTACAAGGAAATTGTTCTTGCAAATCGGGTTGTCCTTGGCACAGGATAGACGGCCGCCCAACGTGTTAGAGCGGGTTGGCTCTTTCGTGCGAAAGAGCCAACTTGAAGGCTCCTTCGCGCGAAGGAGCCAACCCGCTCCTTCACGCATAGGAGCTAGCCCCCTCGACTGTCTATCGCGTGTGATCGACAGCTCCATTAAAGTGATGCTCTACAGTCATTCCCACTTTAATCGAGCTGTCTATCACATGTGATGGACGGCCGAGGGCGCGTTGAGCGGGCTGGCGCCTTTGCGCAAAGGAGCAAACCTAAAGGGCTCCCAAGGTTGGTACAAGATTTGTGATACTCTATTGCTACAAACAAAAATCACTCCTGTGTCCATAATATTTTTTAATTTATTTATTTACCCACATAGTTATATTTCTGACCAACTTTGTTATGAACCCAAATACAGGCTGATGATATATTCTTAAAATTTAATACATGAAATTGGTGCAAATATAACAAATATAGTATTTTTTTTTAAATATATATATTTTAAATACCAATTTTGGTCTCTCTAACTTACTCGCGTGAACTAAATCTGATTTAAATCAGTTGGTAAAAAAAATTATATTTCAAGTATGAAAAGTGTTAATATTTAAGTGGATCTATTTTTAAAATAAGTGATATACAATTATAAAATATTGTTAAAGAGTTTATATTGTGTTACCTCTCTCTGAGCTTGCTTGATATTTGCACATGTTTTTTAATAAACTAGATTTGTATGTTAATGTTTATCTTTTAAATCTTATCAAAAAATTTCTTTATAATTTTTATTTCATGGACAAGTGCATTTACACGTGCCCGAAGACTAGTTCATAGTAATATTTTTTATGGCTTTAACTGTAACCCCCTGATCCTAAATGTACGTATCACATTATCAGTACTCAATACGGTGTACAAAATTGATTTGACTTTTCTGGTAGTCAGATTGAGTCGATTTCAGTTTCGGATATTACTTTCTAATATTTTAAATTTTTCAGAATTTTTTAAAATTTTTCTAAATTATTTTCAAAAATCTCCGAAGTCGGTATCGACTGATACCGATAATCGGCTCTACGATTTTTAATTCACAAATAGACTTGAGTTTCTAGTAGCTATTTTCTTGTTATGTCTTAAAGTCATATTTTCTACGTTAGGGTATTTTTTGAGATTTTTCTGAATTTAATAAAAATCTGGCAATTCTAATGTCGCCCTGTATCGGTGAAACCTTCCAAGATTTCTAACTCGAAAACCAGACTGAATTTCTTCAAATCAATTTCATATTATTTCTCGTAATAATATTCTCTATTTTATAGAATTTTTGGAATTCATTCGGAACTAGTTCAATTTTGACCCATTAAAACTTCATTAAATAATATTAATTTACTCTATTCTTTATTTTCTTCTTCCCTAATTCTCTTATTTCTTCCCCCTTCAGACAACTGTGTCAACTCACCGCCATTCTTCTCTCTCTCTTCCTTTTAAATCTTCCCCCAAATCTCTCTCTCTCTCTGTCTCCCCCTTCTCTTCTCTTCATTTTCTCTCCCTCTCTCCCTCTCTCTGTCCACACCTAAGGTGGTACTGATTGTTATTATTGCATAAATCACTGAAGCAATTCTTTAAAATAACAGGTGGTATTGATTGTTATTATTGTATAAATCACATGACATGCTCGACACATATATATTATTGTCCATTTATACTTATTATATTTCTTATTATCTTATCTACTATTATGTTATATGCATATCTTACACTTCATGTTTTATTCACAGATACATTGTTCATGTACATGTATACTTTACATTTTATGTATTTTCCATTTCATGTATTTTCTTCACGCTAGTATATTTATTCTGCTTACATCACGTAGAAATGTTCCTATTACGCACGATACTATCATACTACTATTATTATTAGTTTAACCAATAAATGTAACTAAGAAAATATGACATTTAACTAACTTGATTTATTCATATATCACTAAATGCGGTGTCTTATTTTATATATTGATAATAACCTAAATGGCATAATTCCTATTAATTATAATAACATATTGTTATTATAAAGTTTGGTAATATGTATAAGACTCTTCCTGATGATATTAATTGATATATTTATCAGACTTGTCCCCGCTTACATTGATTGATGTTAATGTTATGTAATTAGATAACATCATAGAGGGGACATCGTTGTAACATGCTAGACATTGATACTATTACGGGGCTAAACTAAATCTTATATGTGTGCGTGTGTGTGTGAAAAATGTACCTTAGCCGACAGCTGAGAGAGACTCTCTCAGCTGTCACTTTAAAATGGTCGCAAACTTACTGCAATATGATCCCAGTCCATTGTAACATGGTCGCACTCCTAAAAAATCATATATTTTCAGTGTAATTAGGACTTCGACTATGGTCGCAGTCCTCAGAGAAAGACTGCAACCTTGGTCGCAGTCCTTAGAAAAGACTGCGACCATGGCTACAGTCCTCATGAAAATACTACAACTTAATCACAGTCATCATATAAAACTGCGACCATGATACCAGCACCCAAAATTGTGGTTAAAATTAAGTCACAAGTCTATCTCAGCTGTTGGCTAAGGTACAAATCCCTCTCTCTATATATATAAATAAATATATATATATATAAACTGATTGTTTGTATACTTATATTATATCACTAGTATTTAAACATGTATTATATATTATTACCTTGATTGTATTACTATAGTGTATATATTGTTGCTTCCTTCATTTTACCACTCACTAGGTCGCTTTCTGACAACCCTGAGTTTCTGTGCCTAGGTTGAAGATTCAAGATATCATAGTACCAGATATTTCACGGGATACATATAGGACACTCGTCACATATACTATTCATATATATCTTTATTATTTTAGTCATTATTTCCTTATTTATTTATATTTTCATATTTATCATGATCATTGACCCCTTTCTGCAGGTATTCTTAACCCCTACTCCAGGTATTCTTATACTTATTTAATGCTAAAACCATTGTGTATATTGTGCTTATTCTCAGTACTGTGACTTAGCGTACATATGTGAAGGTATTTCATCTCTGTGTTTTTACGTCACCGTAGCGTCCCTGTACCCTCGGAATCGGGGTGTTACAGAGTGGTATCAGAGCCTACGTTCATACCTGATGTGGGTAACCGCCTAGATTAATGCTCAGGCTCTTACTAACAGTATAATCAGGTTCTGATTAGGACTCATATGTATCTGAACTTAGGAATTCCAGCTATGAGCACAAGAATACCATCTCGTTGACAAGTCATTCCTTGACCCTTTTCTATTCCTTAATTTTGTAATCACCTAGAGGGGGATGAATAGGTGACTAGCTAATCTAATGGTCAATTAATGCGGAATTAAAACTATTAATGCAAACTAAAACTTCTAAATCTAAACACCAAGTATAACACAAGAGTGTAGCCGGATTCCCCGTGAAGGGCTCTGATACCAATTGAAAGTACACCTAGAGGGGGTGAATAGGTGTACGGCTAATTTATGAACAATAATGCGAAAATGAAAAACTTAATGCAAGACGCTTAGTGTAACCAACGAGTGTAGCCGAATTCCTGGTGAAGGGTTCTGGACTAACTCCTCTTGATTCCTCTGAATAAGAGTTAAGGTGTTATATGAAGCTCTCGTGGTTAAACACAAGTGAGGCACACAAATAAACACAACCGAGCATATAAGTGTGATATGACAATATGAATCAGCAAGGCACAATATAAGAGAGAGTTAGAGAAAATGGATTAAATGCAAACACCGAGATATGTTTCGAGGTTCCAGTACACAGCTCTACGTCCCCGCCTTCATACAAAAGGATTTCCACTAACTCGTCCATACAGGACTTCCCACATAGGGAACCTTCACTGAGGATTTGGGGCAAATACAATCGGGAGTACACAACTCCTCTCTCAACCAATACAATCTCTCACTAGAGGTAAGGCACAACTCAAATCACCTCTACACTTAGAGGGAT
Source organism: Agave tequilana (assembly GCA_038442645.1). Taxonomy (NCBI): domain Eukaryota; kingdom Viridiplantae; phylum Streptophyta; class Magnoliopsida; order Asparagales; family Asparagaceae; genus Agave; species Agave tequilana. The sequence goes on along the minus strand of JAVJIF010020226.1, from coordinate 31,163 downwards.
AGGCACAAAGCCACTCAAACACAATCACCTCACACTTGAGGGATTCCAACACAATCTCCACCTCTAACTAGAGGGAGCCAAATAACACTCCACTATCACCTCAAACTGAGGGATTACAACTCAATCACCTCTTACTAGAGGGATATCACAATCAATGAAAGGTTTACAACTTAGTAATCACAAAAACTACAAGCCAATTTCTTTTTCCACAAAACAAAGCTTCTAATAGATAGGATAGAAGATAAGCTCAAGTGTGAGAAATCAAGGTGTTTGAAAATCAAATAACAAAGAAAAATACTTTGGAAAATAACTAGAATAGATGTAGAATGAAGAACAAAACAAATATCCCAAATCTCTATTTTTCTTTGATTTTTTCAACCCTTGAAAACAAATAAAGATGAATCTTTTTACCTTAAAAACTCTTTTGAAAACTTGTATTAAAACACTTGTAAAGGTGAGAAATTTAGCTTTTAAAACCTTGTTAAAAACCAACTCAAATGGGGGTATTTATAACCCCATTTGGAATCTGCTCGTTGGCTGATGAAATGGGCGTTTTTGCCCTTCCGATCGACCGGCCAGTCGACTAGCCAACGGTCAAAAAATCGACTGTTGAGCCCTTTGGTCGACCACCCGGTCGACCGTGCATGATCCAGAGAGCAATTGCTCTCTGGCCGGTCAACCGCCCGGTCGACCGGGCCAAAGTGAACGGTCGACCGCCCGGTTAACCGGCCGCACCCGAGAGTGAGTTGACTTCAGCCGATCGACCGCTCGGTCGACTGGCCAAATCACTTGGCCTTTGTGCATGTCTTGTTCACATCGGTCAACCGTTCCGGTCGACCGCCCGAGCCTGGCAGGGACACTTTAAGGATTTAAAAATTCGATATTTTAACTTCAAATAAATCCCATAAAATCACATAAATTTCACAAAAATCAGTTCTTATTATATCTTTGAAATACAAACATGTATGAGTAAAAATCAAATCATGTTACAAACATTTTGAACCATTTTTGTGACTTGAAAAATTTGCCTTAAACCAAATTCTGTATTTTCCAAAACTTAGATTTTTGAAATGGAAATCCGATTTTTTCAAAACACATGTAAATATAAAACATGATATTTAAACAACTTTGAAGCATATAGTATATGGATAGAATCCAATATACATGAAAGGTATTATATCTATGTTTTTGATATTAAATCAAAAATAGGTTTTGTCTAAATACAAAACTCCAAACATATGAATAGTGTATCATAACAAGTTTTTCTAAATAGATGAAGCATATATGTATATAGATCAAACCTAATATACATTAAACCATGTAAACTTATTTTGAGTCAATTCTATTTATGAAAACCAAGATCGGTTAAATCGAAAACTAAAACCAATAAATATGAAACTTATCACACTATCTAATCTTTACAATGGATCTAAACTAAATCTTAAACTAAACAAACCGAAGCCTTCTTGTAGAATGACGTCTCCAAGTTGACTCGATCCAAATGCGATCCAATAAGCTTGACTCTAACGAGTGCTAGATATGAACTTGACGCTCGAGCTCTTGAAGCACCTTGTGAAAGCTTCACCTTTGTTGAAGGTAATAACCTACTAATATCTTGATTAAATATCTGAAACTAAATATGATAAGATTATTAGTAAACTATAACAACATAAGTTAATCATCATCAAAACTAGAGTGGAAGGCTTCTGGGCCAACAATCTCCCCTTTTAATGATGACAAAACTAATTGAGTTATATATACATGGATTAAAGTTAAGCTTCAAAGAAGCTCCCCCTTAACTCATGCATAGCAATAAATAATAAGATATGCAATGAATGTTAAACATGAATATGCATAAACATGCATAAAACAATGAAATAAACATGCTCTTGATACCAAAATTTTAAAATAAATTACTTTTCTCCTTTTAAAAAAACATGTTCTTAAATACCAATAAAAATATAAACTTAAAATAAACATGTTCTTTAAATAATTGCTCTTGATACCTATAAAAATTTCAATTGAAAGCCTATCAATAAAAGCAATAAAAGCTCTTGATACCAATTGAAAGATAATCAATAAAAGCTCTTGATACCAACAATAAAATTTTAATAAAAGTTCTTGATACCAATAAAACAAAACAACAAAATATGTTCTTGATACTAATATCCATGCTCTTGATATTAATATCAACAAAATATAAAACAAACTCTCTTGATACCAATATGAAACAAACTTTGATGTAAACTTATAAATAAACATGCATATATACTCAAATACTTCTCCCCCCTTTTGTCAATCATCAACAAAGGGTTTAAAGTAAACAATAAAACAATGTTCTCCTCCTTTTTGTCCGAAACAAAAATCAATAAGGGGTGAAATCAAAACAAAACATTATGATACCAATTGAAGAAAATATATATCAATTTAGTACATCATGATACCAATTTAAAATAAACAAATAGGTAAACCAATCAAAAATTTGAAGAATACCAATTGAAAGTAAATAAACATACCAATTCAAAGTAAATAAAACATACCAATTGAAAGTACATAAAACATACCAATTCAAAGTAAATAAAACATACCAATTGAAAGTACATAAAACATACCAATTGAAAGTGCATAAAACATTTTGAAGAAACCAACCAAAAATTTTGATACCAAATTGAAAGATATAAACATATCGGTATTCTTGATACCAATTGTACAAATTAGTCCATTTGAAAATATTTTACACTTTTGATACCAATTTGAAAAATATAAACCAATCTTTCTGGTTAAACCTAAACTCATTTTATAATAGAGATACCAAATAGAGAATAATATCAATTTAATGTGTTTGATACCAATATTGAAAATGAAAACATATATCAATTGAAAATGATGAAACATATACCAATTGAAAATGATTTTTATTAGGAGCGTATGATACCAAATAAAAATCAATATCATTTTTCAATCATTTTGAACCATTTTTGTGACTTGAAAAATTTGCCTTAAACCAAATTCTATATTTTTCAAAACTTAGATTTTTGAAATGGAAATCCGATTTTTTCAAAACACATGTAAATAAAAAAACATGATATGTAAACAACTTTGAAGCATAGTATATGGATAGAATCCAATATACATGAAAGGTATTATATCTATGTTTTTGACATTAAATCCAAAAATAGATTTTGTCTAAATACAAAACTCCAAACACATGAATAGTGTATCAAAATAAGTTTTTCTAAATAAATGAAGCATATATGTATATAGATCAAATCTAATATACATTAAACAATGTAAATTTGTTTTGATTCAATTCTATTCATGAAAACCAAGATCGGTTAAATCGAAAATCAAAACCAATAAACATGAAACTTAAAAACAAGTGTGTATTATGAACTTGAGCATATCACACTATCTAATCTTTATAATGGATCTAAACTAAATCTTAAACTAAAAAAACCGAAACCTTCTTGTAGAACGCCGTCTCCAAGTTGACTCGATCCAAACGTGATCCAACGAGCTTGACTCTAACGAGTCCTAGATGTGAACTTGACGCTCGAGCTCTTGAATCACCATGTAAAAGCTCCAAAACACCTTTGCTGAAGCTAATCACCTACCAATATCTTGGTTAAATATCTAAAACTAAATATCACAAGATTATTAGTAAACTATATCTACATGAGTTAATCATCATCAAAACTAGAGTGGAAGACCTCGGGCTAACAAATTTCAGTTATCAACCAGAATAATCCGATTTCCTTCTCACTTTCTCTTCATCCTCTTGCTTCCAATCTTTTATCTTTAGTTCACGACACTAATTCTCCACCCCGCATTCACTATAAATATCATAGCAGCTCAGCGAAAGTATCGTAGGCCATAACATTCAGGTTCCATGACTGAAATTATTATTCTCCTACCTGAACTGAAATTTCGAGGACGAAATTTATTGTAAGGTGGGGAGAAATGTAACCCTTTGATACTTGATGTACTCATCATATTATCAGTACTCGATACAGCATACAAATTGATTTGACCTTCTTACTAGTCAGATTGAGTTGATTTTAGTTTTAGATATTATTTTCTAATATTTTAGATTTTTCAGATTTTTCTGAAATTTTTCTAGATTATTTTGGAAAATCTCCGAAGTCGGTGTCTACCGATACCGATAATCGGCTCTACGATTTTTAATTCACAAGTAAAGTTTAGTTTCTGGCATCTATTTTCTTATTGTATCTTAAAATCATACTTTCTACGTTAGGCTATTTTTGAAATTTTTCTAAATTTATCAAAAATCTGCCCAATCTGTTGTGACCCAATGTTGGCGAAACCTTCTAGGATTTTTAACTTGCAGAATAGATTGAATTTTTTCAAACTAATTTTATATTATTTCTCAAGATAATATTCTCTATTTTATAGAATTTTTGAGATTCGTTCGGAACTAGTTCAATTTTGACTCAATTTAAATATTTATTAAATAATATTGATTTAATCTATTCTTTATTTTTCTTCTTCCCTAATTCTTTTATTTCTTCCCCCTTAAGCCAACTGCCTCAACCCACTGCCATTCTTCTCTCTCTCCCCTTTAAATCTTTCCCCCAATTTCTCTCTCTCTATCTCTCTCTCACTTTCTTCCCTCTCTTCTCCTCACTCTATCCCCTCTCTCCATCTCTCTATCCAGACCCAAGGGGGGCCCGCCCCCTCACCAAAGACCAGGCTACCGGTGTCCCAGGCCGCCGCGGGGGCCGTCACCAGTCGCCCCCATACCAGGCGCCACCTTATCCTCCTCCTCCTTCTCTTCTTCTTCTTCTCCTCCTCCTCCTTCATACTGTGCTTCCCTGCTCCCTCCTCTCTCTCTCTCTCTTCCCTTCTTTCTTCTCTCCCCATCTCTCTCCATCTCTCCCTCTTTTTTTTGTGGCACCGCAGGTGAGGCACCAGAACCGGCGAGGCTGGGTTGGGCCTGGCTACCAGCCAGGCCTGCTTCTCTCTTCTCTCTCTCTCTATCTCTCTCTCTCTCTCTCTCTTTCATATTAGGGCTAATCCTAATAATCCACTAATCCTAAACCCATTAAACCCAATACACATATTCACTTAATTATATAGGTTTTGGTTGTGGATCTGAACCTGACCTGTTAAGAGCCCAACCCACTTTTAAACCAATAAAGGTAAATTACAAGAAACCCCCTGATAATTTAGAGTCTTTGCATTTTTATCCTATTATTTCATATTTAGCCCATTTTTATATTGATTTTAGTGTTTGGGTAATATCTGAAGCATCCGGACTCCGAATTAGACGATTCTAAAATCATTATGACCTCATGAAGATAAGCTACATTCCTGTGGTACCTAAGTAGTGTTTTTCTTTTAAAAATTATAATTTATCATATTAAATGCAACTAATTGATTGTTTTATTTAATGAATCATGATTTTTGTAAATCACTATAAATATTATTTAATAAATTGTAATTATCGAGATGAAAATATGCATGATTGTTCTTCAAAAGATATCTACGAAAACAGTACTTCATTTATTTCTCGATTTAATATAAAATATAGGTGAATTAGCTGAATATTGCATAATTATTAAATAATTGATAAATTGGTTTTTAAGAATAAGAAGTGAGGTAATAATTAATAAAATTGATTGCTAAGAGTTAGAAAATAAATCAATATCTATAATATTTGTATCATATTGATTATAGTAGTAAAATAAACATGTCATGTACCTACGGATATATTGTCATATATTTATGGCACCGCTTTCATCCTGACACTGTCACCATTACCTGAATAATCACTGACAAATTAGACATTGTTACGTCATACTCAGGAACACTATTATCTCATGTATTATATCATTGATACATAATCATTATTATTACATGTAATATCCCTAATTAGTAATACTGTATTTTTATTTTTTTAAGTATTTTTTTTGTTTTACTAATCATTTTATTATTATTTAACTGAATTTATGACTAGTGATTATTATTAATATTAAATATACTAATTATTTTGAAATATTAAATGTTAAATTAGCTTTATTTATTATTAGTATTATTACTGTTACTATTATTAATATTAATTATCATTATTGTTGTTATTATTATTAATTGCTATATTTAGTTGAAATTATTATTATTATTCTTCTATTATTATTAATATTGTTAATATTGTTATCATGGTTATTATTAATTATTATTAGTGCTACTATTATTTTATTTATTGTTATTGTTGTTATATGGTTACTATTTATTATTAATAGTGTTTATTTTGATTGTTGTTATTATTATTTACTATTATTAATATTAGTTATTGTTATTATTATTATTATCATTGCTATTATTAATTGGGATTATTATTATTGCTTAGCAGTAACTAACATTACTAGTTGAGATTTATTATTATTATTTATTATTATGTCATGTTCAATATTGTTGTTAACTAATTATCATCATTATTATTAATATTATTATGGTTCTTTTTATTATTCTCTTTCTAATCCATGTGCATATCTATTATCTTTTTAGCCTATATATATTTCTATTTCCTTGATTATCCAAACTCACTATCCATTACCCTATGTTATTCTCTATATAAATAACTTATTTTCATCTCCAAACCTAATAAAAAAAATTCTAATCCAATCTTTTTCCTCAACACACATCCACAGTCCCCTCCCCTGCCTCTGTCGACATCATCACCTTCTCCCTGTGCGCCATGACCACACAAGCTTCTCGAGCTTCGTCGTCGAGATCCTTCATCCTCCCATGGTGCCGCCTTGCCCATGGCCGGAAACCCCCCACTGTAACTCATCCTTGGCCGACTCTAACATCCCACACCATGGCCGAGAGCTCCATCGTCTCCTCCTCCATTGTCGCCTCACCCCTCAAGATCCACCCGGGGTTCTACCTCCTCTTCCCTTCCTCCTTCCCCCCACCAACAGCCGCTAATCTCCCACATCTCCCCCGTGCGCTGCATCTCTTCTGTGATGAGGCAGGGAAGCATAGCAGCAGCCCAGGCCTGCCTCCTCCTTACTGCTCGTAGTCACGGCAGCAGCGACAGCCCCTTGGTTGGCCGACCTCTACTGCTGCACCAGACCCGCACCACCAGGCCTGCGTATCCATAACCTCTGGTCGAGACCCCCATCTTCCATGGCAGCGTGCCCAGGCGTGGCGCAGACAACTCCCTCTATCGGCATCCTCCTCCCTCGTTCTCCTCCACCACAGTCTGCACCACCTTGCCGAACATCTCTTAACAGCCCCAACTCCACAACCAAGCTTCCTACGTACAACTTGCAACCTCCTCGATATCTCCCTCTTGCGCAGAACCGCCCCCTCCTCTCTTTGTTGCTGCGGCGTGTCACCTGCCCTAGCCCAGCGACCTATGGTGCCTACATATCTCTCTCTAAGGCCTGAAACCCACTTCATGACAATCCAGGCCAACTCTCCTTCACCACATGGCCATTGTCCCCTTTTCTCTATTGTCATTGGGACACACCGGAGCCCGATTTCCTCCATCGGCGAGCCCGAGGACGCTCTACTCTTCTTCATCATTCCATCGACATCTTCCGCCGAAGCCTCCGCCCCCTCCGTCGAAGCCTTCGTCGGCACAACGCGCTTCTTGCTCTTGCGTGAGTCCCTTCTTCTCTCCCTCTCTTTAATTTATAAGATATGTGTGCATGAATTATATTGATAGGGTAGATTTGTACATATGTGTACAATTGTATTTCCATGAAAGATGTTAGTGTGCGACATGCGTGGGTATTTGTGTGTGTGTGTGTGTTTTAATTCATGTAAGTGTGTGTGTGTGTGTGTGTGTGTGTGGCGATGCATGGGTATGTATATGTATATATATAGTGTATATGTATATGTATACCTGTATATATGTATGTATATGGGTGTACCTGTGTGTGTGTGTGTGCGCACATGTGGCGTACTGGGATGGGTACATGTGTGAGTGTATTAGGTGTGTATATGTTGATTCCCCTTCCTTCTATGTGTTTCGTTGCATGTTACAACGTTTCAGACCCATTTGGTAAGATCTGGACCCGTTACAGGAGATTGGAGTTGTGCCAGTTGTCCGATACACATGCAATTCAAAGACCGATCCATAAAATGATCTGTAGATCACTACTGGTTTGTGAAGTGAAGACCAAACAGTGATTCATTTTCAAAACCGCATCAAATCATGTCAGTATTTGTTCTTGTGTATTTCTTTATTTACTGTTGTCGGTATGTCTTTACATGTTACATTATCATTTCATGCGACGGTCTGATTTATTTTACCAGTTTGATTACTTGTATCACCTCATGAGACATCAATGAGCTTTCACCTTAAATATTTAGTTGATATGAGTGTTTTTTGTGTCATTTCATGTGTTGCTATTTGTTACTTTTGACCTTTGATTAGTTATAATATACCTAAAACTGGACTTGATCTTATAATTGTCCAAGTTATGACCAGTGACTCTATATCTCCAATGTTCTCTATCTGATGTTAGTTAATAGCTATTCAGATGCTAGTTATCAGTTGTTAGTCAACGATATGTAGTTATCAGCTATTATTGACATCGTCATTTGTTGAAAATATCCGGTCACAAATCACCTTTAATAATAACCTATATTGTTGCTTGTTAATAAAAGACATCATAACCCGAAGAAAAGGGGTAATTTCTTGATGATTCATGTCTTATATTTTAGAAGAATTAGGTATGATATACCAAGTTTAGGTTCAAACCATAGGGAACCCAGGTAATACTGGCTACCTCGTTATTCACTTCTCTGTTATTAGGGTTATACCTGAATTACGACACCACACCAATTACTCTTTTACGTAAGGATGTGGTCTTCAGTTATTAGGACCTTGCGGTCCGTCCTGATTTAGTACCAGGAATGTTAGACTGTGGTACCAAACATGCACGGTACCCTTTCAAAATATATGCACTACATTGGCAGGAATTTATAATAATAATAATAACTTTGTTTGATATGTGGGAAAACGGTTGTGGCATGGGACACATCTAAGTACTATATTAGTTAAGTTAATAATAACCAATCAGACTAGTGACATATGCTAGATTTCACATCGTTGACATCAGTAGTTGTTTTACTATGATATGAGTCATATGGTTATACATCTTGATATCAGTTGTTGTTCTATCATGATATCCTTTTACCTACAGACATGTTATTATTCAGTTATTTTTCGTTTACAGTTATCATGTTATTAGTTGGTTATCTGTTTATACATATTATTATTATTCCGTTGTTTTTTTGCTTGTTTAGATATTATGTACACACTGTTTATATGAATGAATACTTCTCCTTTTCTTATATACTCACTTTGCCATTCTGATGATCCTGAATTTGCATGTCCAGTTTTTGACGCTTTCTTATATTGTTCAGGTGTTCGTTGAGCTCGTAGCTTCACGAGGAGTCTAGAATTTTTCTCTGTTGATTCTGGTATTCCTATCTTATTTCATTCATGTTTCTGTACTTTTGTAGAATCCTGCATGTCAAATTCAGTCTTTATTCCATTTCTTTATTCATGTGTTATCATGTGTGGACATCTATATGTACTATTGCAGTGATCATAGATTCATTTTACTAGATTCATATAGCTTGTTTTGGATTACTTAAGGCTTAGCGCGTATACGTGAGGTATTTTTCTTATGTTTATGTGTCGCCGAATCTTGTCGCATCTCCGCTCCTGCGTATTTTGGGAAGCGGGGTGTGACAGGATTTTTTTTGTATCAGAGCCAAGATTTCTGACTTGCGATGTTGACTTTTGATTTTGATATTCGCAGGAAGCCCTAGATCTTACCAGAAATTTGAAAAGAGTTCTAATTACATTGTAATATGCATAAACTATTCATACAATGATTTTGACTCCATTTAGAATTGACCGTCCTCCCTTTAGAATTTCATTACTTGATATTTTGATATCCATGATTCTCACACTTCATTTAGAGTGATCTAGATTTCATCTTGATTCTATCCCTCTTCCTAATTCTGTTTTTCCTAATTTTGTCTCTTGGAACGGGTCGCTCCATGTTGAAGCCGGTAGTAAAAATTAGAGTAGCACAGCGGAAGCGTGGTGGATCTTTATGCGTAGAAAAGCGACGTTGAAGCTTGTTTGTTTTCTCCCTTGATTTTGATTCTTTTATCATTCCCTGCCTTATTAAATTTGAGGGATGAAATGTTAATAAGGTGGGTAGAATGTAATATCTCTAGTTAGTAATATTATATTTTTAGTTTTCTAAGTATCTATTTTATTTTACTGATCATTTTATTATTATTTAACTAAATTTATGACTTGTGATTATTATTAATATTAAATATACTAATTGTTTTAAAATATTAAATGTTAAATTAGCTTTATTTATTATTGGTTTTATTGTTACTATTATTCATATTAATTATCATTATTGTTATTATTATTAATTGCTATATTTAGTAGTAATTATTATTATTATTTATTAATATTGTTAATGTTGTCATCATGGTTATTATTAATTATTATTAGTGTGACTATTATTTTATTTATTGCCATTATTATGGTTATTATTAATTATTAATAGTGTTTATTTTGATTGTTGTTGTTATTATTATCTACTATTATTAATATTAGTTACTGTTATTATTATTATTGTCATTGTTATTGTTAATTAGGATTATTATTATTAAGTAGTAACTCACATTACTAATTGAGATTTATTATTATTATTTATTATTATGTCATGTTCAATATTGTTGTTAATTAATTATCATCATTATTATTAATATTATTATGGTTCTTATTATTATGTTCTCTTTCTAATCCATGTGCATACCTATTATTTTTTTAGCCCATATCCATTTTCATTTCCTTGATTATCCAAACCCACTACCTATTATCTTATATTATTTCCGATATAAATACCTCATTTTCATCTCCTAACCTAATTAAAAACCCTAATCTAAACTTTTTTCTTAACATACATCCACAGCTCCCTCCCTTGCCACCGTCCCCATCTTCACCTTCTCCCCATGCACCATGGCCACACAAGCTCCTCGGGCTTCGTCGTCGAGATCCTTCATCCTCTCACGGCGCCGCTTGCCCATGGTCGGACCTCCTCCACTACAACTCATCCTTGACCGACTCCAACAGCCCACGACTTGGCCGAGAGCTCCATGGTCTCCTCCTCCATTGCCGCCTCACCCCTCGAGATCCACCCGAGCTTCTACCTTCTCTTCCATTCCTCCTTCCCCCATCAACAATCGCTCTCCTCCCACATCTCCCCTCGTGCGTTGCACCTCTTCTGTGACGGCGCAGGGAAGCACACAACAACCCAGGCCTGCTTCCCCCTTGCTGTTCTTAGTCATGGCAGCAGTGACAGCCCCTTAGCTGGCCGACCTCTGCTGTTGCGCCAGACCGCACCGCCAGGCCTGGCGTCCACAAGCTCTGGCCGAGACCCCATCATCCATGGCAGCGTGCCCAGGTCTTGTGGCCAAGACAACCCCCTCTCTCAGCATCCTCCTCCCTTGTTCTCCTCGCCACAGTCCGCACAACCTTGCCGAACACCTCCCAACAGCCCCAAGTCCACAACCAAGCTTCCCACGCATAGCCTACAACCTCCTCGAGCTCTCCCCCTTGCGCAGAACCACCCCTCTTCTCTTTGTTGCTATGGCACGCGGCCTGTCCCAAGCCAGCGAGCAATGGTGCCTACACATCTCTCCCTAGGGCTCGAAACCCCACTTCGTGACACTCAAGCCTAACTCCCCTTCACCCCGTAGCCATTGTCCCCTTCCTCGTTTGCGTCGGGACCCGTCGGAGCCCGATTTCCTCCATCGGCGAGCGCGAGGACACTCTACTCTTCTCCAACATTCCATCGACATCCTTCGCGGCCTCTGCCTCCTCCGCTAGAGCCTCCGTCGCCGCAACACGAGCCTTGCTCTTGCGTGAGTCCCTTCTCTCCCTCTCTTTAATTTATAAGATATATGCATGAATTATATTGGCAGGATAGATGTGTAAATATGTGTACAATTGCATTTGCATGAAATATGTTAGTGTGTGGTGTGCGTGGGTATTTGTGTGTGTTTTAATTCATATAAGAGTGTGTGTGCGCGCGCGCGCGTTCGTGTATATATAGTGTATGCATGGGTATGTATATGTATATACATATAGTTTATATGTATGTGTATACTCGTATATATGTATGTATGTAGGTGTACTCGTGTGTGCATGCACATGTGGCGTACTTGGATGGGTACATGTGTGAGTGTATTAGGTGTTTGTGTTTTGATTCCCCTTCCACTCTGTGTGTTTCGTTGCATGTTACAGCATTTCGGACCTATTTGGTGAGATCCGGACCCGTGACAAGAGATTGGAGTTGTGCCCGTTGCGGACCTGATGTACAGGCAATTCGAAGACTGATCCATGGGATGATCCGTAGATTATTACCTGTTTGTGAAGTGAAAACCAGACGACGATTCGTTTCAAAAACCACATCATTTCATGTGAGTGTTTATTCTTGTGTATTTCTTTATTTACTATTGTTGGTATGCGTTTACATGTTACTCTTATCATTTCATGTGACCGTCTGATTTATTTTACCAGTTTGATTACTTGCATCACTTTATGAGACATCAACGAGATTTCACCTTAAATATGTAGTTGATATGAGTGTTTTTCTGCGTCATTTCATGTGTTACTATTTGTCACTTTTGACCTTGGATTAGTTATACTATATCTGAGACTGGACTTGATCTTGTAATTGTCCCAGTTATGATTAGTGACTTTATATCTCTAGTATTCTCTATCTGATGTCAGTTAATAGCTATTCAGATGCCAGTTATTAGTTGTTAGTTATCAGATTGCCAGTTATCAACTATTATTGATATTATCATTTGTTGGAGATATCCAGTCACTAAATCACCTTTAATAATAACCTATATTGTTGCCTGTTAATAAAAGACATCATAACCTGGGGAAAAGGGGTAATTACTTGATGATGCACGTCATGTATTTTGGAAGGGTTAGGTATGGTATACTAAGTTTAGCTTCCAATCATGGGGAACATAGGTAGTACTGGCTACCTCGTTATTTAGTTTTCAGTTATTAGGGCTATGCCCGGATTACGGCGCCACACCAGTTACTCTTTTGTGTGGGGCTATGGGCTTTAGTTATTAGGGCCTTGTGGTCCGCCCTGCTGCAGTGCCAGAAATGTTAGACCGTGGTACCGGACATGCACGGTACCCTTCTAAAATACATGCACTACATTGGCAGACAGTTACAACAATAGCGATGATCTTGTTTGATATGTGAGAAAATGGTTGTATTATGGGACACAACTAATTACTATATTAGTTAGGTTAATAATAACCAACCAGATCAGTGATATATACTAGGTTTCGCATCTTTGACATCAGAGTTATTTTACTGTGATATGAGTCATATGGTTATACATCTTGATATCAGTTGTTGTCTATCATGGTATCCTTTTACCTACAGACATGTTATTATTCAGTTATTTTCTGTTTACAGTAATCATGTTATTAGTTGGTTATCTGTTTATACATATTGTTATTATTCCGTTATTTCTTACTTGTTTAATAATTATGTACACACTATTTAAATGCACGAATACTTTCCCTTTTCTTATATAGTCACTGGATCACTTCTGACGACCCTAGATTTGGACGTCCAGATATTGGACGCTTTCTTATATTGTTTAGGTGTTCGTCGAGCTGTACGCTTCACGAGGAGTCTGGAGTTTTCCTCTGTTGATTCTGGATTCTTGTCTTCTTTTTATTTTTGTTTCTGTACTTTTCTTGATTCCTGTATATCAGATTCAATCATTATTCTATTTCTTTATTCATGTGTTATCATATGTGGACATTTATATGTAGTATTGCATTGATCGTAGATTCATTTTAGTAGATTCATATAGCTTGTTTGGGTTACTTAAGGCTTAGCGCGTATACGTGAGGTATTTTCCTTGCGTTTATGCATCACTGACTCTCGTCACATCTCCGCTCCAGCGTATTTTGCGAAACGGGGCGTGACAGGCTTTTCTTGGTATCGAAGCCTAGGTTTCCGACTTGCGATGTTGACTTTTGACTTTGATATTCTCAAGAAAATCTAGATCTTACCGTTAACTTAAAATGAGTTATAGTTACACTACAATATGCATATACTATCCACACAATAATTAAGACTCCATTTGAAATTGACCGTCCTGCCTTCAAAATTCCATTATTTGATCTTTGATAACCATGATTCTCACACTTTCTTTACAGTGATCTGAATTCCATCTTGATTCTATCCTTCTTTCTAATTCTGTTTTTCCTGATTTAGTCTCTTGAAACTGGTCGCTCCATGCTGAAACCGATAGCAGAAGTCAAAGTAGCGCAGCGAAAGCGTGGTGGATCTATATGCGCAGAGAAGCGACGTTTGAAGCTTGTTTATTTTCTCCCTTGATTTTGATTCTTTTATCGTTCCCTACTTTATTGAAATTTCGGGGACGAAATTGTTATCAGGTGGGTAAAATGTAATATCTCTATTTAGTAATACTGTATTTTTATTTTTCTAAGTATTTATTTTTTACTAATCATTTAAATATTATTATTTAACTAAATTTATAACTTGTGATTATTATCAATATTAAATATACTAATTGTTTTGAAATATTAAATGTTAAATTAGCTTTATTTATTATTAGTATTATTACTATTACTATTATTAATATTAATTATCATTATTGTTGTTATTATTAATTGCTATATTTAGTAGTAATTATTATTATTTTCTTCCATTATTATTAATATTGTTAATATTATTATCATGGTGATGAATAATTATTATTAGTGTTACTATTATTTTATTTATTGTTATTGTTGTTATTATAGTTATTATTAATAATGTTTATTTTGATTGTTGCTATAATTATTTACTATTATTAATATTAGTTATGTTATTATTATTGCCATTGTTATTGTTAATTAGGATTATTATTATTGCTTAATAGTAACTAACATTACTAGTTGAGATTTATTATTATTATTATTTATTATTATGTCATGTTCAATATTGTCGTTAATTAATTATCAACATTATTAATAATATTATTATAGTTCTTATTATTATTTTCTCTTTCTAATCCATGTGCATACCCATTATAGCCCATAACCATTTCCATTTCCTTGAATATCTAAACCCACTACCCATTACCTTATATTATTCCCTATATAAATACCTTAATTTCATCTCCTAATCAAATCAAAAATCCTAATCTAATCTTTTTCCTCAACACACATCCACAGCCCCCTCCCTTGTCCCGTCCCCATCTTCACCTTCTCCCCATGCGCCATGGCCACACAAACTCCCCGGCTTCGTCGTCGAGATCCTTCATCCTCCCACGGTGCTGCCTTGCCCATGGCCGAACCTCCTCCACTGTAACTCATCCTTGGCCAACTCCAAAAGCCCATGCCATAGCTGAGAGCTTCATAGTCTCCTCCTCCATTATCGCCCAACCCCTCGAGATCCACCTAGGCTTCTACCTCCTCTTCCCTTCCTCCTTCCTCCATCAACAACTGCTCCCCTCTCACATCTCCCCCCGTGCGCTGCACCTCTTCCATGACGGTGCAGGAAAATACAGCAGCAGCCCAGGCCTGCCTCCCCCTTGCTGTTCTCAGTCATCGTAGCAGCGATAGCCCCTTGGCTGGATGAGCTCTGTTGCTGCGCCAGACCCGTACCGCCGGGCCTGTGTGCTCACAACCTCTGACTGAGACCCCCATCTTCCATGGCAGCATGCCCAGGCCTTGTGGCCGAGACAACCCCCTCTCTCAGCATCCTCCTCCCTCATTCTCCTCCACCACAGTCCGCACCACCTTGTCGAACACCTCCCAACAGCCCCAAGTCCACATCCGAGCTTCCCACGCACAGCCTGCAACCTCCTCGAGGTCTCCCCTTGCGTAGAACCGCCGCCTCCTCTCCATGTTGTTGTGGCGCGTGGCCTGCCCCAGGCCAGCGAGCTATATTGCCTACACATCTCTCCCTAAGGCCTGAAACCCCCCTTCATGACACTCCAGCCAACTCCCCTTCACCCCATGGCCATTGTCCCCTTTTTCCCATTGCCGTCGGGACCCACCGGATCCCGAGTTCCTCCGTCGATGAGCCAAGGACCCTCCACTCTTCTCCGGCATTCCATCGACATCCTCCGCGGCCTACGCCTCCTCCTCCAGAGCCTCCGACGGTGCAACGCGAGCCTTGCTCTTGTGTAAGTCCCTTCTTCTATCCCTCTCTTTAATTTATAAGATATGTATGCATGAATTATATTGGTTGGGTCGATATGTAAATATGTGTACAATTGCATTTGCATGAAATATGTTAGTGTGTGGCATGTGTGGGTATTTGTGTGTGTGTTTTAATTCATGTAAGTGCGTGTGTATCTGTATATATATATATATATGTATGTATGTGTGCATGCATGTATATATATATATATATATATATATTATATATATATATATATATATATATATATATATATATATATATATATATATATATATATATATATATAGTGCATGCATGGATATGTGTGTGTGTGTGTGGTGTGTGTGTGTGTGTGTGTGTGTGTGTGTATATATATATATATATAGTGTATATGTATGCATATACCCGTATATATGTGTGTGTGTGTGTGTGTGTGTGTGTATGTATGTGGGTGTACCCGTGCGTGTATGCACGTGTGGCGTACTTGGATGGGTACATGTGAGTGTATTTGGGGGTGTGTGTTATTTCCTTTCTCTCTGTGTGTTTTGTTGCATGTAACAGTTTTTCGGACCCATTTAGTGAGATCAGACCCGTTACAGGAGATTGGAGTTGTGCCCGTTGTGGACCTGATACACATGCAATTCGAAGATCGATCCATGAAATGATTCGTAAATCAGTACCAGTTTGTGAAGTGAAGACCAGACAGTGATTCATTTCTGAAACCGTGTCATTTCATGTGAGTGTTTGTTCTTATGTATTTCTTTATTTACTGTTGTCGGTATACGTTTACATATTACTCTTATCATTTCTTATAACCATCTGATTTATTTTACCAGTTTGAATGTTTGTATCACTTCATGAGATATCAATGAGCTTCACCTTAAGTATGTAGTTGATATGAGTATTTTCCTGTGTCATTTCATATGTTGCTATTTGTCACTTTTGAAATTGGATTAGTTATAGTATACCTGAGACTGGACATGATCTTATAATTGTCCAGTTATGATTAGTGACTCTATATCTCTAATGTTCTCTATCTGATGTCAGATGCTAGTTATCTGTTATTAGTTATTAGATTTTTAGTTATTAGCTATAATTGACATCACCATTTGTTGGAGATATCCGGTCATTAAATCACCTTTAATAATAACTTATATTGTTACTTGTTAATAAAAGACATCATAACCTGGGGGAAAGGGTAATTGCCTGATGACGTATGTCTTGTATTTTGGAAGGACTAGATATGGTATACCAAGTTTAGGTTCTAACCATGGGGAACCTAGGTAGTACTGGCTACCTAATTATTCAGTTATTAGGGCTATACCCGGATTAGGCGCCACACTAGTTACTCTTTTATGTGGGGTTGTGGTCTTTAATTATTAGGGCCTTGTGGTCCATCCTGATTTAGTACCAGGAATATTAGACCGTGGTACCGGGCATGCACGGTACTCTTCTAAAACACATGTACTACATTAGAAGGCAGTTACAACAATAACGACAATCTTATTTGATATGTGGGAAAACGACTGTGGCATGCGACGCAGCTAAGTACTACATTAGTTAGGTTAATAATAATCAATCAGACTAGTGACATATGCTAAGTTACACATCTTTAACATCAGTAGTTGTTTTACTGTGATATGAGTCATATGGTTATACATCTCGATTTCAGTTGTTGTTCTATCATGGTATCCTTTTACCTACAGGCATGTTATTATTCAGTTATTTTCTGTTTACAGTTATTATGTTATTAGTTGGTTATCTGTTTATACATATTGCTATTATTTCGTTGTTTTTTACTTGTTTAGTGATTATGTACACATTGTTTATATGCACGAACACTTCTCCTTTTCTTATACACTCACTGGGTCGCTTCTAATGACCCTAAATTTGCACGTCCAGATATTGGACGCTTTCTTATATTGTTCAGGTGTTCGTCAAACTCGTACGCTTCACGAGGAGTCTGGAGTTTTTCTCTGTTGATTCTGGTATTCTTGTCTTCTTTTCATTCCTTTTTCTGTACTTTCATTGATTCCTATTTATCAGATTCAATTTTTATTCCATTTCTTTATTCATGTGTTATCATGTGTGGACATCTATAGGTATTATTACAGTGATCGTAAATTCATTTTAGTAGTTTATATATCTTGTTTTGGGTTATTGAAGATTTAGCGCGTATACGTGAGCTATTTTCCTTACGTATATATGTCGCCGACTCTCATCGCGTCTCCGCTCCAGCATATTTTGGGAAGTGGGGCGTGACAGAGTTTTATTGGTATCAGAGCCTAGGCTTCCGACTTGCAATGTTAACATTTGACGTTAATATTCTCAAGAAGACCTAAATCTTACCGGTAGCTTGAAACGAGTTATAGTTACACTACAATATGCATAAACTATCCATACCATGATTTTGACTCCATTTGGAGTTGAATGTCCTCCCTTTGGAGTTCTAGAACTTGATCTTTTGATATCCATGACTCCCACACTTCCTTTAGAGTGATCTGAATTCCATCTTGATTCTATCCTTCTTCCTAATTCTGTTTTCATAATTTTATCTCTTGGAACTGGTCGCTCCATGCTGAAGCCGATAGCAGAAGTCAGAGTAGCACAGCGGAAGCGTAGTGGATCTATATGCGCAGAGAAGTAATGTTGAAGCTTGTTTGTTTTCTCTTGATTTTGATTCTTTTATCGTTCCCTGCCTTATTGACATTTTAGGAATGAAATTTTTATAAGGTGGGTAGAATGTAATATCCCTACTTAGTAATACTGTATTTTTATTTTTCTAAGTATTTATTTTGTTTACTAATCATTTTATTATTGTTATTTTACTAAATTTATGACTTGTGATTATTATTAAAATTAAATATACTAATCATTTTGAAATATTAAATGTTAAATTAGCTTTATTTATTATTAGTAGAATTACTATTACTATTATTAGTATTAATTATCATATTGTTATTATTATTAATTGCTATATTTAGTAGTAATTATTATTATTCTTCCATTATTATTAATGTTGTTAATGTTGTTATCATGGTGATTATTAATTATTATTAGTGTTACTATTATTTTATTTATTATTATTGCTATTATTATGGTTATTATTAATTTTAATAGTGTTTATTTTGATTGTTATTATTATTATTTACTATTATTAATATTAGTTATTGTTGTTATTATTATTAGTGTCAATGTTATTTTTAATTAGGATTATTATTATTGCTTAGTAGTAACTAACATTACTAGTTGAGATTTATTATTATTATTATTTATTATCGCGTCATGTTCAATATTGTTGTTAGTTAATTATCATCATTATTATTAATATTATTATTATAGTTCTTATTATTATTTTCTCTTTCTAATCCATGTGCATACCCCTTATGTTTTTAGCTCATACCCATTTCCATTTCCTTGATTATCCAAACCTACTACCTATTACCTTATATTATTCCCTACTAGTTGAGATTTATTATTATTATTTATTATTGTGTCATGTTCAATATTGTTGTTAGTTAATTATCATCATTATTATTAATATTATTATAGTTCTTGTTATTATTTTCTCTTTCTAATCCATGTGCATACCCCTTATGTTTTTGGCTCATACCCATTTCCATTTCCTTGATTATCCAAACCTACTACCTATTACCTTATATTATTCCCTATATAATACCTCATTTTCATCTCCTAACCTAATCAAAAACCCCAATCTAATCTTTTTCCTCAACACACATCCACAACCCCCTCCCTTGCCATCGTCCCCATCTTCACCTTCTCCCCATGTGCCATAGCCACACAAGCTCCCTGGGCTTCGCCATCGAGATCCTTCATCCTCCCACGGTGCCGCCTTGCCTATGGCCGGATCTCCTCGACTGCAACTCATCCTTGGCCAACTCCAACAGCCCACGCCATGGCCGAGAGCTCCATGGTTTCCTCCTCCATTGTCACCTCACCCCTCAAGATCCACCCGGGCTTCTACCTCATCTTCCCTTCCTCCTTCCCCAATCAAAAACCTCTCCCCTCCCACATCTCCCTGTGCGTGCAACCTCTTCTGTGACATTGCAGGGAAGCACAGCAACAGCCCAGGCCTGCCTCCCCCTTGCGGCTATCAGTCACAGTAGCAGCGATAGCTCCTTGGCTGGCTGACCTCTGCTGCTGCGCCAGACCCGCACCACCAAGCCTGCGCGCACAATACCTCTGGCCGAGACCTCCATCTTCCATGGCAGCGTGCCTAGGCCTTATAGCCGAGATAACCCCCCTCTCTTGGCATCCTCCTCCCTTGTTTTCCTCCACTACAGTCTGCACCACCTTGTCGAACACCTCCAACCAGCCCTAAGTCCACAACCAAGCTCCCACACATAGCCTGCAACCTCCCTGAGGTCTCCCCCTTGCGCAAGTTTTCCATTGATTTTGCAAAGGGGAAAACTTACAAAAAAGGGGTCGAGGAGCTAAATTACAAGTAATTCTTTGAAGGAAGAAGATTACAGGTAGATCTCCTCTGAGATTTTTGGGGAAGTGTGCTGGTAGGAATCTGATCAGCGCGCGATCACTTTATCCCTTTGACGATGCGATCGATCAGACAATCGGACTGCTGCCGATGGGATTCCCGTCTCGCCTGGTTCGGGAATCAGAGAATAGAAGGTCGGTAGGGCCCTCTTGTTACTTCTCAAACTGCCTCCACTTGGGAATTCCTTTTCACCTGGTTCCAGAAATTCCTTGAGAGGGAGAAAGATCTTCGATTATTAGCACCCTGATTAGAGAAGTAATTCTCTGAATTCTTGAAAGTAAGAGAGTAGATCTCTGTCTTTTTTCCTCTTCTCCTCTTTTTCAGCCTCTCTCCTCCTCTCGCCCTTGGTAGGCTATTTATAAGGAGGAGTAGGGGTATAATCGCCCTGAAAAATCTGAAAACAGATTGAGTCAATCTATTTTACATTTGGAAAGTAGCCTCGCCGTGAAGTTAGAGACAGCTTTTGCGAAGTTAGGAATGGCAAGTAGTGCTGGTCTCTTGATCTGTTTTGCTAAATGAGGGATGGGCCCTTGATTCTTTCCAAATAACTGAAAGATTTCTTCTGATCTTCTTACTTGATTGGGAGAGTCAAAAGATCATGGTAAGCAACTGCCAAATTTGATCTCAATTAGATTAAATCTCAATTAGATTTGATCTCATCTAGATTTGATCTCATCTAGAGATTTGATTGGTCAAAGGTGACCATAAAGACCCACAGCGGAGTCGTTGCATTGAGCTTATGACAGAGCTGGGAGAAGCATCTGGCGAAGCTAGAAGGAAAGCTCTTTAACGGAGCTGGATAACTTTGTGGCGAAGTTACCTTATCAATAACCCTTTTGCGCAGCTGCATGGCGCTTCGAGCGAAGCTAACTCTCTACGGAGTTAACTGAGCATTTCTATGCGAAATTGTAAGTTAGCTCGCAGCGAGACTGTGAAGGAGCTTTCTGTGATGCTAAGCAGCCTTGGCTTCTTATGCGAGACTTATCTCGTGGACTCGTGCGAGACTAAGTGTTGAGCTAACTTAGTGTCTCTGGACATGCTTGGGTCTTTTCACGAGCTTTTCTCGGCTTATTGTCTGCTTCACTGGATCAGTAGAGTCCAAGTTGATTGATACATCCCTTTGAGATGGGTAAAGAACTGATCGTCAGCTTGTCTACTGCTTGTTTTTTATAGATGTCAAGAAGTTAGACATTGTTCAAGTCAGTTAGGAATCTTGCCTTTTTTAGAGTGTCAACAAGACCCTTTCAAAGTTTTCGTAAGTCTGCAATGGAATGGTTCAGACTCTGAAATACTTTGAACTACTTTGATTAATGACATATGAAATGCCAACGTCGCCATAGTGGTTGAGTTCAGCTCTACTTTCAATCCTGCTTTTGGATTGGAATAAGTTCGCCGAGGAATCGTGTAGATTCACTATTCTGAATAACTTCGCGTCTGGATAGCTTCGGGTCTAGATAGCTTCGCGTCTGGATAGCTTCGCGTTAACTCGGTTGTTTGGAACGACATTCCTTTCCCGAGGCTAACTGCTTTTCGGCTGATTACGAGAGGGATTATTCCCTTTTCCGAGGTTGAAATAACCTCTCTTGCTTTTGTCGAGGGAGATTGTTCCTTTCCTTGAGGTTAAGCATTTAAATGCTTTAAATTCGTCCGTGCTTCCAAGTTTGAAGTAGCGGCGGTGTGGTCAGGGCATGAGGCCTATAAATAGGACACTTGAAGTCTTTTTCAGAGGAACAGTCTGTTCATGACATCCCCTCGTTGCCCAGGAAAGGAGACTCAGATCTCTGAAATAGTGGGGGCACCCACTCTGGTCACTAACCGGCCAAGAGCTGGTGAGTCTCGGTCATCCAGAGACTTTACTAATAGATTAGTGACTTTAGAGAGCTTCCCTCCCTTAATCTTAGCTTTACCAGCTACTTCATGGATTGATTTTCCTCATTCTTCATTCTGTATCTGACTGACCTGCAGAGAAGGGCTTCAGCCCTATTTTCCAGCTTCTCAGCGAAGCTATCATTCTCGCTTGATTAGAAACAGACTTTTTCATGCAGAGTTCCTGTCTTGATCTATTGATTCTGCCTGTTAAATCCGCCACGTAGGTAAGAATTGTTAAATCCGCCATGTTGGCAAGAATTGAGACTTAGTCTCTTTAAAGTCGAGCCAATCTTGCCATATAGGCGGGGCTAAGACTGCATTCCTCTAGACCAATCTGGCTTAACCATATAGGCGAGGCTAGGACTTGGTCCTTTTTGAGACTTTTTTCAGCCTAACTGCCTTAGGCGGAGTTAAGACTTGGCTTATGCTGAGCTACCCCATCATCACTGTGCAAGCGAGGCTATCCTCTGCTTAATTAAAGCACCACTGGATCAGATATGAATTGCTTCGCCCAAAGAATTTGACTTAGCATTTCATCTTTGCAGTTTCTCTTTGATTTAATGCTAACCTATTTCCAGTTTACATTGCAGTGAACTACGCCGCCAATCTTTTGTTTTAAAGAAAGAGACCAGAAACTTGCCTCTTGATCTTCCAGTTGAAACTTTAATCCTAAGTAGGAGGAACATACTGGAGCAGCTGATGTGTGTTCAAAAAAGAGGTTGGTAGCTGCTTATCTAAGATGATCCACTTCGGGAAGAGGTTGGTAGTCGCTTATCTGAGATGATCTACTTTGGGAAAGCGGGCGTCACCTGTAAGGCCTCGGATCCTTCCTTTTCCAATTTTAATCAAAGAAGATCCGGCTTTCTGGTGACAACCAGTTCTTTGCCAATTTTCATCAAAGAAGATCCAGCTCTGAATGACAAAATCTGCCATTAAGCGAAGGATTACGGCCTTGTGTAGGAGGAAGGCTTTCGTGTCCAGTTGGTTTGGCTTATCACCTTGGAAGTAGATAGGACAACTTGTATACCTTTGGAGCAATGATTCGGTTGTACGAAAGACCACCTCGATGTAGTGTCAATGTATCTTCCCTTTTGAATCAAAAAAATGTTTATTTTCTGCCTATCTGCTCTGTTTCCCTCCTTTTTGATCCGAGAACGCCTGGAGTGGACTAGCTTTTAGTAAGTCTTTTCCTTAGGAGGAAATGAAAACTCTTAGCCAAACTAAGCTTCCAGCGAAGCTGAAGATAAATTTTCAACTAAGTCAGGAGCGAATTTCTGGCGAAGCTAGCACAGAATTTTCGCGAAGTAAGAGATGTGCTTTTAGCAGAGCTAAGGCACGTTTTTCAGCAAAGTTATTCAAGCGTCGCGCGAAGTCAACGCTGAACTCACGACGGAGTTAGCCCTTAGCGGGGCTGAAGTAACGCTTCTCAGGAAGGTGCTTTAGGCGCCGTTTCATATTAATTTGAAACGACTGCCTACGCTTCTCTCGAGGAGGCAAAATTTAGGCAATCATCAGCCTATAAATGCCCGATTAAGCTGAAAGAGAAGGAATCACTTCTCTTTGAATTTTCAGAGAACTCCGAATCTCTTCTTCTTCTTTTTTCTTCGTTTGAAAATTCAAGAATTTCTTCAGTTCTCTAATGGCTCCCAAAAGACGAGCAGGAAAAGAGGTAGCAACCTCTATGACAGAGGGATCTTCTCCTCCTCTGGTCATCGAACGACCTATCGCGGGTAGGGATCCTTCCCTTTTGTTCAGAAACTTTTATCTCTCTTTTAAAGCCAATTTCTGGCTATTCCATGATAAATTTAGAATGATTCATTGTGATCCAGTGATCTCAGGGAGTTCAAGTCCTTTAATTTCTCTTGATTTCTCGATTAGGAATCTAAGAACCGAAGGATTTCATCTCCAAGCTTCTATGCGAAGCTAACCCTTAGGCGGTTCACATCTTGTCGAATGATAGGATGCGAAGCTAACTCTCAGAGCACAGCTAAAAAGGACCTTAATGCCCTTAAAATAATTTTTAGGTAACAGTACCTTTCTGACGAAGTTAGTCCCTGGGGCTTTGTCGTGTTCTGTTGTCCGAGGTCAAGCTTCCAGAGAGAAGCTAATAATTAGATATTTTTCTGCATCTGCCTACATGTGGAGTGCGGAGTTAAGCTGCTACTGCGAATCTGAGCTTCGGGACAAGCTAAAGCTAGGTTTGTCTCGCTTGGGAGGGCAAAGCTATGCCTTAAAATTTTTTGGATCTTTGCATTTCTCTCATTAACTGAACTAATTTAGTTTTGTCCTGTCTCTGTAGTGCACTATACTCCCGGTCCTTTGAACAGTCTTTTCGGAATAGCCAGAGGGTTAGATGGCAATGTTAGCCTGCAGTTCTAAGGGCAGGCTTCATTATTCAGCGAGCGGAGCGCTCCTGATAGAGATGCACTTATTCATGCTGGGGATCAGCGCACCATGAGGAGTACCTTAACTACTGCCCCTCTTGAAGATTTTGACCGAAAAATCTATCGAAAGTCCGGCTTCATGTTTGGAGATGCAGCGTCAGACAACGATCACCAGCTGCTAGTCGAAGAAGGGCAGTGGATTTTCAAACTGGATGGTGAGAAGTATTATCTCCCATCTAGCAAGCGCCACTTTTTCTTGTCCTTTTTTCAATGTGTGATGAGGGCTCGAAAGATGCAGTGGCAGGTGACGTAGACTACCGATTCCGTTCATGTAGGGAAGTTGATAATTCCGTCCCCTGGTTATACAAGGGCGGGTCCTCCTCGCTGCATATTGGGTCTCCACCGTGGGAACGTACTTTCGGACATCCCAGTGGGAGAAAATCGCGCGGTGGCTCAGATTTTTGAAAATTAGTTCTTTAAAGCTCAAGGTAATTATCCGGCCACTGATTTCAAGACCTCTGAGTGGATTCATCCCCAAGGCATGGTGTAGGGACTTGACTTTATATGTCCTTGCCTATTTTGAAGAGGAACTGGAGAGGTTGGGACTTTACGAGGCCGTCAGGGCGACCTGTTACGGTATTCAGATGAGCTAGCGAACTTGTACTCCATCTTTAAGTTGTACTGCCTAGTTACAGGGACCTTCTTCACCCCTGTTGGCGAAGTAGGCATGGATTTCCACGAGATGTGGGAAGTCTCTACTCTGCCTTTGGGGTCTCTCCCATATGAAGAATATTTCCTGTGCGAGGCAGAATTGGCACTTCTGGAGAAGCAGGAGCCCGCCTTGTTTGAGACTTACCGAGAGTTAACGTGCCACCTTTACATTTGCTCAAGCATGCATGGAAGCCATAAGGGAGTTTCATGCAGTTTGAAGAGCTGGAGAAATTATTTGTTCCCCAACCTAGAAAATAATCCCGAAGCGGCTCAATGTGGAGTTACAGATGAAGACATCTTTCGCAGGATGCAAGAGAACTCTCAAGGAGATTTAATTTTGGAAGAAGATGACGGACCCTATGAGAAAGGTGATTTAAATTTCCACCACTAGGCTCGTCGACCGACGTCCCGGAAGGCACTTCTAGCTGGCTTTTTAACGGTTTGGCTAAAGAGATGCGTGGTTCCATCTCCATCTAGCGACGTCATTCATCTAACTGTCTGATTATCGGCTGTTCTCTAGTTTATGGTCGTTCTCTTGGACTTCTTCCAGAAAGGGTGTGTTGTATTCAAAGAGACCTTCGTGCATTGACGGAGGCTTTTTGTAGGCCACCAATGACGAAGCGGCGAAAGGGAACTATCTTGCCTTGCGATGGACCAAACCCAGAATTGGTTTACCGTATACTTATTTGATGGCATGGTTCTCCCTTCACTGCCCTCTTCACTGCCCCTCCATCATCCAAGCCAGTGAGGAGCCCCCAGAAGGTGTTCGAATGGCACTTCTCCGTCGATTCGAGGGGCGTTCATGGTCACGGACTTATGTGGCTGTGGTCCTCAAACTGCTGAGCCGTCATGACGTCTACAACCATTTTCGGTACTTTTCCTACATTCGTGATGCAGGCTATGGTGATGAATTCAAGGATGTAGGGGAAAGGCAGAAATCGTTGAGTCAGGGAGTCTTCGAATGGCTAGTTAGCATCCGCCATCCCACTTGTTGTATAGAAGCGGGGACACCTGTTACCTGGAGCCCGATGTTCCGAGTCAGTTTGCTCGTCAGTTTGGGTATGACCAACTGTACGTAGGTAATTCAAACAGCAGCCTGGCCTTCATGGGGAGCCTCATCGATGGAGCTCGTGCCTGGCGGTTTTATATTGCTGGCTGTACTGAGCCGCGGCTGTTGCATACCGCTGAAGACTCCGAACCTTCTGATGACCCTGGGATTCTACCAGTGGTATAGAACTTCGAGCTCCACACCAACTGGGTTTTCTATTAATTCCTTTGGTGTGAAGTTGATCTCTCAGTGGTTGAAGCGGAAGGTCACTGAGAGAAGCGAAGGTAAGAGGGTCCGCGTGCCAGACCTCGGGAAATTCATTGTTATTGATGATAGTGAGGCCTCGGACGCAGGAAGTCCCCGCTTTAAAGGAGATACAGGTGCTGAGGCTCCAGCAGCTACTTCTGGTAGGGTAGCCATAGTCCCCATGGAAGATGAGAGGTGGAGGATTTGGAGAGAAAAAATCCCGATGTCCACTTCAAACGAAAGCGGCAAGGCAGATCTCGCAAGAAGAGGGCAGTGAAGAAGCCTCATCGCTACACTCCTACTGTTATTGCAGAGGGAGAATCATCTGCAATGTCTCCTCCTCCTGCTCCATTAGTCATTAAGTTGTCGGCCCCTAGGAAAACCGTTGGTAAAGCTGTCCCGGACCCGAGTAAGATCAGCTCTATTCTTGAATACTCTTATATATTCCAAACAGCTCACTGTTTACTTCATGACTCAGGAACCGAGGCGGTGAGGGACCTAAGAGCCGAGGTCACAGGAGAACAGGGGGAGCATTATGATCCCCTGTTCACTTATAGAGAAGGTGATGAGGCTAGCTATTTCGCCGTCTTAGAAGAATCTGGAGGTGATGCGACCGATGTAGGTCCTTTAGGTGCTGGGACCTCAAAAGGAAGCCCCATGGCCTCCAGCTCTATAGGATGGACCACCGAGGTTCGGCGACGAAGGTGGGCTGGCTGTCCGTGTTGACTCTGCTAAAGACTTTTTTATGGAGCATGAGGGGACTGATGCCGTTGTCGAGGAAGCTCGGAGAGAAAATGCGGCCAAGGTGACTGAGGCGATATCATCTTTTGGTAGTGCTTTGACCTTTTGTGAGTAATTCTTTCCCGGTATTGATCATACCTTGCTTAGACAGAGTCTTACTATAGGTATTCCACCATTGGGTGCATCGACTTCAAGAGAGCCAACCAATCTTCCTGAGGGAATCAGGGGTGAAGTAAGTACTTCGACTGCGGCGGACGCTACTGAGTTGGATGCTTTGTATCACGGGTTGCCTTCTTATCACCCTGAACCGAAAAGTAGCTTTAAAAGATGGAGGGGATAGTGGTTACGGAACCAATTTCATTTCCAACTACATCGGTAAGTGAACTGCCAATGGTTTCGCCAGCGCTGCCTATCCTGCCAATTGCGAAGCTGAAGGTGATTGCCAATTCTACTTCTCCAACGACGGTGGTTGAGCCAGCTCTCCCAGAAGTCGTCACCAGTCCTACGTCGATTGTGGCTAGTGTACTGGTTTTAATGAGGACTCCTCCGAGATCACCGACGATCCCTCATATTGCTCCAGTCAGTGCTTCTACTATTCCTTCCACAGTTATGTCAGTGAAATCGGTAGAAACTTTATCTTCAGAGGCTGCTCGTTCACCGAGAGTAGTTGAGGCCGAAAATGAATTCGTGGCTGAGCTAGTTGACAGCTTTTATAAGGGCTTGAAGTGCTCCATTACTTTGGTCTTGAAGGGCTCGACTACCTTGTTTTTTGCGAAGGCGGTCCTCTCTCGAAGTATTGACAGCATTCGGGACTTTGGGGGGATGATCAGGCTGCGACATTGGAGCTTCTGGTGGACAGGCTTGAGAGGGATGTGAACGAATGGCGCCGTCTTAGCCATTCAGATCTGGAGTCTTCAGTTAACGAACAGCTTACGCACCTTACTGCTCAAATGCATGAAGCCCATCTCGCCGCTCAAGAAGCAGCCAAGACAATTTCCTCTAACTTGAAATCCTTGGAGATGAGGAAAGTAGAACTTAGGGACGCCATAGATGCTTCTAACAGCGCTTTTCTTGACGCTGAGGATAAGATCGAAAAGGCCAAGGAAATGATCAAGAAGGCTAATCTTCTTTTGTCCAAGGCTGAACCAGTGCGTTTTAAAGAGATTGCTCGGCTAGAGCAGCTTAAGGCTCAAAATGACAAAGTCTTGCAGCAGGAGCTAGTACAGAGGGCGACTTTGGTTGAAATTGAGGCTCGCTTATCTCAAATGGCGAGCTTTAATGAGGCCGAGTTGAGGTTGCAGGCACTTATCAGGGCTGCAGAGGAGAGGAAGAATAGGCTGGCTGCTCTTGAAGAATAAATCAAGTCCTACGAAGCGCCCTCGTAGCTTGTAATCTGAGCATCCATGTATGCCTCTTTTGAAATCAATAAAAAGTAATTTTATTTGATTCCCCTGTTGTATTTCCAACTTGTTTTATTTTTCTGACTTTTCAATCCTTATTTTCAAGTTGTTACAATCCCCAAAGGAAGCGGAATAATGGTATAACTAATCTAATCAGTGGCGATAAACTGATAGTGTTAGTCACACATTAAATAAATAGTTCACACTGGATTGAAAGGCGAGACTTGGCTATCTGTCGGTTCAGAGGTCACAAGGACGTAACCGATTAAGAAGCCACTAAGCTCGAAATTTTGTCATTCGGAGGTGACGAACTGGACATGATGACAAAGAAATAGTCCTTACTGAACTGAAAGGTGAGGCTTGGCTATCTGTCGGTTCAGATGTCGCAGGGACGTAACCGATTGAGAAGCCACCAAGTTCAAAATTTTGTCATTCAAAGGTGACGAACTGGACATGATGACAAAGGAATAGTCCCTACTGGACTGAAAGATGAGACTTGGCTATCTGTCAGTTCAGAGGTCGTAGGGACGTAACCGATTGAGAAGCCACCAAGCTCAAAATTTGTCATTTAGAGGTGACGAGCTGGACATGATGACAAAGAAATAGTCACTACTGGACTGAAAGGTGAGGCTAGGCTATCTGTCGGTTCAGAGGTCGCAGGGACGTAACCGATTGAGAAGCCACCAAGCTCAAAATTTTGTCATTCAGAGGTGACGAATTAGACATGATGACAAAGGAATAGTCCCTACTGGAGGAAATCAGACTTGATTATTAACTCCATGGGGGATTTTGATATCTCTTTCGGATATTATTTGGAAGAAATTGTCAGAGGTATATTGTTAACATGACAACCAGAAAAATTTATTGAGGACTGATTATTAGAAACCCACTGTGGAGTTAGGAAATGAATCCCATAAGAGATTACATGTCAGAGGTAATCGTTAACGTGACAAAAAGAACTACGTGGGGATTTGTAAAGCAATTTGTTAGAGGTGTGATGTTAACTTGATAAGGATTCATTTATTGTTAGATGTGCTTGAACATAATAGTAATTTGAGTGGACCTGTATTCTATTGAAGAGAATGACAAGCGGGGTTTATTCACTAGATATTGGCTTTTATCCATTGGGAAGTAAATTATAGTCTTGCTACCAGAGGTTAGTGTTAACATGATAGGTTAGACTCATCATTTTGCAAGGGATTTCTATACCTTTACATGTGGCCTTACCATTCCATGGATGGGAATTGGTAAGTGATTTTTGGAGAGGGAATCAAATGGGAACAGGTCCCTTTTGATTTTTAGCAAATCTTCAGCTATCAATGGTACGCCTTTACCAACTACCATTTGAGTTGGGCTAGCCATGCTATTCCCTCAGCATGATGAGTTGTCGAGGACTTATGTTGGGCTTAAAGGCCAACATTTTCCTCTATTCTTAACTGCGAAATCAAATGGGAACAGGTCCCTTAGGATCTTTAGCAAATCCTCAGCTGTCAACAGATTTGGTACGCCTTTACCAACTACCGTTTGAGTCAGGCTAGCCATGCTATTCCCCTCAGCATGATGAGTTATTGAGGACTTACGTTGGACTTAAAGGCCAACATTTTCCTCTATCCTTAATTGCGGAATCAAATGGGAACAGGTCCCTTAGGATTTTTAGTAAATCCTCAGCTGTCAACGGATTTGGTAAACCTTTACCAACTACCGTTTGAGTCAGGCCGCCATGCTATTTCCCTCAGCATGATGAGTTGTCGAGGACTTATGTTGGGCTTAAAGGCTAACATTTTCCTCTATCCTTAACCGTTAGAGGTGTTGGATTATTTGGTTACTGTATTTGTAACCTTGATTCTTCTTCGAGACAACCGTGTACAATCAGCTCTATACCGGTTTATGGTTGAATGATCTCATTTTTAGAAAGAGAGGAGCGTTCCTTCTACATATCTTAAATTTGAAGGTCTTGATCAGAGGTGTAATGTTAACTTGATCATCTATCAAAGAT